>CAJHQP010008726.1:0-25532 GCA_905132765.1 Moricandia arvensis | reverse complement strand
GACTCTGCTTGGGCTGAATGTCCCTCCTCTAGTCCATCTTCTATTTCACTCCAGCCCACCTTCCTTTTCAGAGGCCCATCTCCTTCCTTAGCCATACTTTGTCGATGGAAATTCTCCCATTTGTTCAGAATCTCCTCCAAGTCATCCTCCTTTGAGCTCAGCCTCTCCTTGGCCGAATCAGTAGCGCCTATCTCTCCAATGCCTAGCTCATCCTCTAATGTTGGTGAATTGCTTTCTGGATCAGACATGTCCTTGGCTGCATAAGATAACCTTGATTCTATCTAAGGATTGGGTGCTTGATGCATTTAGAAATTTTCAAACATATGTGACTAACCATTTCAATGCAAAGCTGAAATTTTTTAGATAAGATAATGGTGGGGAGTACACCGGTCAAGCCTTCAAGCAACACCTATCCCAACATGGCATCCTTCACCAGACGAGCTGCTCTTACCCTCCTCAACAGAATGGAGTTGCTGAAAGGAAGAACCAGCACCTTATGGAAGTTGCTAGGTCCATGATGTTCCAAGCTAATGTGCCAAAGAGGTTTTGGAGTGATGCTGTGGCTACTGCTTGTTACCTGATCAACCAAACACCAACTAAGGTTCTTGAAGATCAATCTTGAAAGTTTTCATAGGTTCTGGTTGTGTAAGTGAGAGAAACCCCAATGGGGAAGATGAGAGCTTTACATGGTCAAAATGAGAGTGAGATTGATGAGAGAGAGAGAGAGTAAACGAGAGAATAGGGTTTTGGGGAGACTAGAGAGAGATTAGAGAGAGACTAAGAGATTTGTGAAGAGAAAGGGGAGAACCCCCAATTTAGCTTAATGTTATTGCTCGACAAGGCTCTCTTTAAATAGAGAAATGAGACTACATTAGGGTTTGCAGAGAAATCAACAAGCATGTGAAGTCAAGGGAAGAAGGGAGGTTTATTTTGAATTGTATGGACGAGATTCATCACATGCTTGGACAGCCTGGATCAGTCTGGCCGCGCCTAAGGATACTTGGACATAAACCATCCACCAATGCAAATGCATCAATCCATAGATCAGTCCAGGTTCAGCTCGCCTTATCCAACCTTGAATAAGGCTCTTCCTTATCCACAAACGGTAAGAAGTCAAGGGTATCTCGCCTGACCCTCTAAAGATGCCAACCTTATCCATCCGGATACCTCTCTTCTTCCTTTCTTCTTTCTAGGGTTCTTCTTGCCTTGTGCATCAAGGTTTCTCCATGGATGTGTACGGATTAGGTATGGCCGTACACATTTTGCCCTATTTTTGCATAGACCCAACTTATGCTCAAATGGTCGAAAAGTGAAGTTTCGGGTCTCGCCCGTCCGTCCAGGCCGTACAGTCCGTACGTCCGTACGGTACGGACGACCCGAACTTTGCACCTCGTACAAATGACTCCAAACTTCACCCAAGCCTTCTTCTTTCATTGTAAACCCTTCGTGCACCTCTTTCTAGCTCAGCATTGCCTTCTGGACCTTCCTTAGTTCATGACATAACTTCCACAATGGTTTGGCCCTTTCTTTTCTCATAACCTTTAGCGATCAGATTATCACTTCAAGTTTAACACTCCCCCTTAAGCTTGACTCTAAAGATCATGTGTCAAGCTTGGAACCCTGAAGTCACTCCTCATTAAAAACCTTATCAAAGAAAACTCTCCTTAGGGATAAAAAATTGATAAGGAAAAGAGTAAGCTCCTTCAGGGCCTAGGGATTAGCCAATGAGTTCTTTGTGTCTAATCCAGTGTGGTGGACACAAAGAACTCTGGATCATGGCCTAACTGGTGCAGAAATTATCTACATCTCTTGCACACTCATCATACTTCTCTTGGCCTCTTCAGAAAATCGGTTTGGGTCCTTGATCATCTTCTTTGAGGCTCAAGCCTTGGTACTCTTCAACTAAGCCTGATCTTGGTCTCTCCCCCTTTCCCCTATCCTCCTGATAGGTTAAAGTGCTCGGACACACCAGGTCATCCTAGATAGAGTAACCAGCACCTGATACATCATTCCACAAGTGTATCAGTCCTCAAGAGATAAACCTAACATGAATGTATATAAGATAAGTTCAGGTTTACTCCCTTGTCTAACTGGTGAGGAGTGGCTTGCTTTAACCAGCCACTTGAATCCCTCACTGCCTGATCTCTCTTGGATCATTGAAGCTCTTCAGCAATCCCCCTCAAGCTTGATACCTCTTAAAGGAACAAGCTTGGACGGTTTGAAGCTTAATGATCCGGACTGAACAAACCTTTGCAACCTTCCATCATCACTCGCCAACTTGATGGACTTCTTGTTGATCCATCAGCTATCTCTTCAACCACCCTCACTCTAGAAGCCGCATTGATAGAGTAGCCTTCTTCATACACAGCCAAGACTGCTCTGAACAATCTCTTGAATAGGCATGCCACTTCCTAGACCAGGTTGGCTCCTTCTTCAGTTTGCTTGCAATGGTAAGAAGGAACACAGGTCAATAAACTTAGGATATTCAGGTATCTCACTTAACTCCCCTCCTCAATCTTGGATTGAGTCTAGGTCCAAGGTTAAAGTGAGCCGTTTTGAGCTTTAAGATCAGGAGTGCAACATCCCAAGGACTGCACATACAACCACTGATCAAACATTTCCTTTCAGTACCAGTGCCTTAAGGTCATCAGACTCCTCAAGACTTAGGTGATGATATCGCCTTGTGTGTCCACCCACACACACCAGCAACCACTCTCCATTGCTCTAACAATGGGCACTGCCTTCCTCTTGAACCCGGATTGATGATGGACTGGAAACACTCCTGAAACATCACTTAAACTCCAAGCAAGATAAGACACGAGTATTGGGGATCAAACCTTGAATAATCATCAAGTTTGATCACCAATGTCACAAGCTCTACAGCAGATTAAACTAGACATTATCAACTTCTAATCTTTGCAAGAAACCTCTCTAAGCACAAGCAAGAACATTTCAGATTCAAGACAAGCTATTTAGGTATTTTTAAACTCCTTAATCTGCATCTGACATGAATCTAGATACATCAATATATGGCAGCAACAAGGATGATAATATGCAATAACCTTAATCAGTCTCTAACTCATGAATGCAACCGGTTTAGATACCTTTAATCAACATCAAACACACATTCATTTAGAACTGGGAATAATCATCATTATCACCAAAAAACATCAGTCGCAATGCAACAACCTTAGGCGATTTCATTTCATGAAAGCAAGCAGGTTTAGACATACTACTAACTTCCTAACAAGCTTCACTAGAATCATGTTAAGCATTTTCTCAAACACCAAGCAAGACTCTTTCCCCTTCCTGGCACAGATTCTAAATACATTTCAGTTCATTTAGCAATCTTAAACATATCCTCAGGTTATTAAACTCAATAAAACGCATAACCAGTCATTATCACACCCAATATCAAGAAGGGACAGTATTAGCTTACAACCAAGGAACCAGATTGATTCCTTGAACTTCCAATGGCTTAAAGGTCATGACTTTACTAGATCTGAGAGTCTGGATCGTCACCCACCTCCTTCTCCCTTAGTCTAGGACCACCTTCTTGTATCTCCATCTCAAAAGATCCCTCCTTTCTTCATACTAACAGCTCGACCTTCCGGATAGTCTTCTTTTGAACCCGGATGAACATGACTCTTGGAAAAGGTGGTTCTGGATGAGGTTCATGACGCCTCTCCATACACATTTGCTTCCACCAAGGCTCCTTCATCTGGTACAGACAGCAACTGCTGAGAGACAAGGAGAACACTCCACGGATTCAAGCTTCTTCTTCTTCCAGAAACAGATCTTGGATGGATGTGTCATCAAGGTTTGGTTCTGAGCTGAGAAATGGGTGTGAGGTTCAGGCTCTAATACCATGAAAGTTTTCAGAGGTTCTTGTTGTATAAGTGAGAGAAATCCCAATTGGGAAGATGAGAGCTTTACAAGGTCGAAATGAGAGTGAGACTGATGAGAGAGAGAGTAAACGAGAGACTAGGGTTTTTGGGAGACTACAGAGAGATTAGAGAGAGACTAAGAAATTTGTGAAGAGAAAGGGGAGAACCACCTATTCAGCTTAATGGTATTGCTCGACAAGGCTCTCTTTAAATAGAGAAATGAGACTACATTAAGGTTTACAAAGAAATCAACAAGCATGTGAAGTCAAGGGAAGAAGAGAGCTTTATTTTGAATTGTGTGGACAAGATTCATCACATGCCTGGACAGCCTGATCTGTCTGGCCGTGCCTAAGGATACTTGGCCAGAAACCATCCTGCAATGCTAATGCATCAATCCATAGATCTGTCCAGGTTCAGCTCGCCTTATCCAACCTTGGATAAGTCTCTTCCTTATCCACAAATGGTAAGCAGTCAAGGGTATCTCGCTTGATCCTCTAAATATGTCAGTCTTATCCATCCGGATACATCTCTTCTTCCTTTCTTCTTTCTAGGGTTCTTCTTGCCTTGTGCATCAAGGTTCCTCCATTGATGTGTACGGATTCGGTCTGGACGACACATTTCGCCCTATTTTTGCAAAGACATAACTTATGCTCAAATGGTCAAAAAGTGAAGTTTCGGGTCTCGCTCGTCCGTACAGGCCGTACAGTCCCTACGTCCGTACGGTACGGACGACCTGAACTCTGCACCTCGTCCAAATGACTCCAGTCATCAAATTTAGGTCCTTGCATATGCTGACCGACTTGGTTTACAGCAAAACATATATCTGGGCGAGTGGTGGTCAGATATATAAGCTTCCCAACCAATCTCCTATACTTCTTGACATCTTCAAAGCAAGTATCTTCAAACTCCCCCTCTCGCAATACCTTGTAACCTTCTTCCAATGGAGTTTTGGCTTGTCTTGCTCCAAGGTTTCTTGCCTCATTTAAAAGATTAAGTGTGTACTTCTTTTGGGATAAGAAAAGCCCCTCTTTAGAGCGGCATTTTTTCAATCCCTAGAAAGTACTTCAACTATCCCAAATCCTTTATATCAAATGCAGATTTAAGAAAAGATTTGGTTGAGAGTATACCTTCCTTGTTGCTGCCAGTGATGATAATATCATCTACATAGACTAGGATGACAACCATCCCTTGATGGCTAGTGAGTGTGAAAAGGGTATGATCAGCTTCAAACTTTACAAAGCCTCTTCCATTGAGTGTTGTACTCAACTTGTGATACCAGGCCCTTGGTGACTGCTTCAAGCCATAGATTGCCTTCTTTAACCTCAGAACATTTCCTGGCGCTACAAGGTTGTCTAGGCCTGGAGGTGGTCGCATGTATACTTCATCTTCGAACTCTCCTTGTAGAAAGGCATTCTTTATATCCATTTGCCATAGATCCCATCCCAAGTTGACAGCAAGTGAGATAACAATCCTTATTGTATGTAACTTGGCCACTGGTGCAAATGTATCATTATAGTCTTCCCCATATGTTTGAGTGAATCCCCTTGCTACTAGCCTTGTCTTCTTTCTTTCTGGTTTTCCATTGGCTAAATACTTGATGGTAAAGATCCATCTACTTGTTACTGCCTTCCTGCCTTTGGGAAGCTCAGCTTCATACCATGTATCATTTGCTATCATAGCATCAGTCTCTTTTCCCACTGATTCTCTCCACTCCTCATGTTCCATGGCCTCCTGATATGATCTTGGTATCCATTCCTGGTCCAATTCACTGATGAAGGCTTTATTTTATTCTGGATATTGAGCAAGGGAGAATGCTGCACTGATTGGATGAGCTACTGCTTCAGCACTGAAGTATACTCTTGTTTTGGTCCAGTTTGATGCAGGGTTCCTGATACTTGTACTTCTTCTCAAAGGTTGTATCTGATCAGCTTCTGCCTCATTTGTTTCACTTGAGTCACCTGGTTGAGTTTCATTTGTTGTATCTGATGGCATCTCATCTTGATCATGAGCCATTGAGTTCTCTTCAGCATGTATAGTTTCATGACCCCCTTCATGATCAGGATGAGTGACTGTAGTGTCTTCCTCAGCAGTTGCTTCACTGTGAGATGGTGTCTCCCTGGCCTCCATAGGTTCCTTTGGCATACTGATGCCAAGGTTTTCCAGAATCACTCTCAGGTTGTTAGCTCTATCAGAGGCAGATTGAGATAGATCTTTGAGTTCTCCCCAACTCTTCTCATCATAGTACCCTCTTGATTCCACAAATTTAACATCCTGGAGATCAGAACTTTCCTAGTGTCTGGGACATAGCACATGTAGCCCTTATGAGTTGGAGACTATCCAATAAACATGGCCTTTGTACTCTTGGCCTATAATTTTTTTCTTAGTTCACCTGGAGTCAAGACAAAGCACATAAACCCCAACACACGCAAGTGATCTATAGATGGCCTAGGTTTGTTGAGTACCTCATAAGGTGATTTATCACTGAGAACTTTTGTGGGGATTATGTTGATCAAGTAAGAGGCAGTGACAACTGCATCCCCCCACAGGCGCTTAGGTACATTCATGTGGAACATCATGCTCCTAGCCACCTCTATTAGGTGTCAATTTTTCCACTCTGCCACACCATTATGTTGAGGAGTGTAGGGGTAACTGGTTTGATGGATGATGCCTTGTGTGGCAAGGTGTTGTTTGAAGGCTGTGCGAACGTATTATCCTCCATTATCTAACCTAAAGAGCTTAATCTTGGCCTGAAAGTGATTAACAACATAACCTTGAAAGTTCTTAAAAGCTTCTAGGACCCTATCTTTTTATTTCAACAAAGTTAGCCAAGTGTACTTAAATTTTTCACCTATAAATGTCACAAAGTACTTATGTTGCTTTCTAGAATCACATGGTGCTGTCCACACATCAGAATGAACTTAATCAAAGCAACTATCATATATGGTCATTGATTTAGGAAACACAGTTTTGCGATGTTTCCTAGAATGCAAGCCTCACAATCACTTTTAAAAGAAATACTAGGCAGCATGATGTTCAAGGCACGAGAGTGAGGATGTCCTAATATAGCATGCCATATTACATCTTTAGGGAATTCAGAAACAGAATTTAAAGCACAAGATAAATCAGAAGCAAGCATAGTGTCCTCAAGCAGGTACAAGTCCCCCCTTGGTTCCACCTTTGCCCAGAAACTTACTAGTCTCAATATCCTGAAAATACACTTCATTAGGTGTGAATGTAACATGACAATTCAAATTAGTGGTGGCCTTTTTAACTGAGAGAAGATTAGAAGCAAAGGTTGGCATATAGAAGGCTTTAGACACTTTATCAAACAATTTCAAATAACCTACACCTTTTATGTTGAAGAGCTTTAATGATCCGAGATAGTTCTAGCAGTAAGGGGTTCAACTGGCTGGTTAGAGAAAGCCACTCCTCACCATTTAGACAAGGGAGTTAACCTGAACTTATCTTTATATACGTTCATGTTAGGTTTATCTCTTGAGGAATGATACACTTGTGGAATGATGTATCAAGTACTGGTTACTTTATCAAAGATGATCTGGTGTGTCTGAGAACTTGAACATATCAAGAGCATAGGTGAAACGGGGAGAGACCAAGATCAGGCTGAGTTGAAGAGTACCATGGCTTGAGCCTCACTGAAGATGATCAAGGTGTTTCCTAGCTTATCTAAGATGGCAGTGAAGTTAGTTGAGAGGGGGAGACCTAAATCGGGTCTAAGAAGAGGCGAAGAGAAGGTTCATGAGTGCGCAAGATGTGTAGATCATTGCTGCACCAGTTAGGCCATGATCCATAGTTCTATGTGTCCACCACACTGGTTTAGACACAAAGAACTCAATGGCCAATACCTAGGCCTTGAAGGACCTTATTGTTTTCCTTATGAAGGTTTTATCCCTAAGGAGGGTTTTCTTTGATAAGGTTTTTTAATGAGGAGTGACTTCAGGGTTCCAAGCTTGACGTGGGCTCTATAGAGTCAAGCTTGAGGGGGAATGTTAAACCTGAAGTGATAATCAATCACTAAAGCTTATTGAACAAAGAAGGACCAAACCTTTGTGGAAGTTATGTCAAGAACTAAGGAGGGTCCAGTAGGCAATGCTGACCTAGAAAGAGGTCCAGGAAGGGTTTACAATGAAGGAAGAAGACTTGGGTGAAGTTTGGAGTCATTTGGTTGATGTGCAAAGTTAGGGTGGTCTGTACTGTATGGCCGTAGAAGATTAGAAGGCTTTTTAACTGACAGAAGATTAGAAGCAAAGATTGCCATATCGAAGGATTTAGACACTTTTTCAAACAGTTTCAAATAACCTACACCTTTTATTCATACCTTATCACCATTAACTATCATGACATTACCTAGATCTGGTTTTATATTAGTTATCAGATTTGAATCACTAATCATATGGTGTGATGCACCTGAATCTATTACTAGAGGTCTATTCCATTCATGGCAGTACCAACAATATAAGATGCATTAAGTGAGAAACCAAGGGTGTTAGGGATACCAAATTGTTCTTTTAAGGTCTTTATGAGAGCCTCTAGATCAGAACATTTGATGGTCTCGTCCTAGTTAGTCCTTGCAGTTGAGTAAGATGATGTTGTTGCCATTTCTTTTCCCATACAAGTGTTAGAGCACATAGAGGAGCATCCAGAGGGAGTTAATGGTTCAGCTCCATCATTTGAGAAAATGAGCTCTATCATCCTGGTAATGACTCCTTGGCTCCTTGAACTTGTTGGGCTTCAAATGAGGATGAAGTATCCAGCACTTATGCTTCATGTGGCCCTTTTTCTTGCAGTGGTCACATATCAAGACCTTCCTATCATAATGCTTGTAAACTCCCTTGTTTTCTACTGGTCCTTCAGCTTGATTGCTCATGACTAGCTCGCCTTTGCCTCCAAAAAGGCCAAGGGATCCTTGTTCTTTTTGTATCTGAGCACATACTTCTTCTAGGCTTGGTAGCTTGTCAGCTATCAGTATATGTTTAATCAGGTCGTTGTAGGTTGGACTGAGGGTGAGGAGTAGCCCAAATACCTTATCTTGCTCACGCCTCTCATTCAGAGGTGCGGGGTCAACTGTGTGTGGTCTGAGCATCTCCAACTCAGCCCAAAGGGACCTAAACTTGCCAAAGTGAGTTATGACGTCCATATCTTCTTGACTAAGGGGGTTAATGGCCTTCTTAACTTCAAAAACTTGAGTAAGGTTCGACAGGTTTCCATAAACCTTGTAGAGAGTTTCCCATAAGTCATTCGAGCTTTCACAGTATGAATAAGCTTCCAAAATGGCTGGATCCAGAGAGTTTTGGATGAGAGAAAGCACCATGAATTCCTCTTGAACCCATTTGCCTTCATCCACCACGACTATCTCCTTTCCATCTTCTCCTTGGATGTTCTGTTTTGGAGCTCCTCCATTTGAGACATGACTCCATAAACCTCTTCCTCCAAGGGCAGTTTTCACCAATCTAGACCATAGAAGGTAGTTCATCCCCTTCAGAGTCACAGGAATGGTTCCAAGCCTGATTTTCTCCATCTTCTCTTGCTATTAACCAATGGGTAATAGGGTGAGACTTGAAGAAATTTCTAACAGAAACTGGAATAGAATGCTTTGCGGAAGTAGAAAAAGGTTTCAAGAGCTTTGTAGCTCTGATACCAGGTTAGAATAAGAAGATTTAGGGTCTGGCTTGTGTAGAATAGTTGAAGAACAGGAAGAACTTAGGGAGAGAGAAGAGATAATTCGTGAGAGATGAGAGAAAGAGAACTGAGAAAATAAAATAAGTGAGGAAATAGAATAAGTTAGGAATGTTTCCTTGCTTTCTTTGGGTTACAAACAACATTATTTAAAGACAAAAGAGACTAAATAGAGACAAGAAGGATAACAATAAAATATGATGGTCTTCACCAGGTCTGGACCATGAAAGTGACATTTCTAGACTGGTCCCAACCCTTAGGGCAGCATGTGACTTTTAATATATTCTATTCAGCCAACTTGCCTGCTCTTGTCCAGACTTCTCCAACAGCTCTATACTCATTCAAACTTGGTCCAGACGAGTTAAGCTTCTTGACTTATGGGAGAACAGAGACTGGGCAAGAGAGGGAACAAGTATGGTTAAGAGACAGTAACTAAAGAATGAGAGTTTGTGAAGAATCAAGAGTATAAGCTTGAAAGTAACCAGAGTAATTATGGAGATTTAGAGTATCACAGAGTAAGATAACAGAGTAACTCGTGGGAGAGAGATTAGGAACCAAGAATATGTGAAGGAAATAATTAACTTTCTCTTAGATTACCTTATGTTACAACAAGGCCTTAAATAAGCAAAGACAACCTTAAACAATGAATAAATCTTGGTTCTATTAAACAATTACTTCTGTAGCGAAAGAGAAGATGCCAAAGGAGAAGAAGACAAGGTCTGGCTCGTCCATATGAAGGGAAAGAGACAGGAGGAGACATGGTGGTGCAGTCTCCCATTGATGAAAGTGACAGCTCTGGGTGCAGATCCTTAAGCACATGTGATCTTTTATTTAATTTGAATCCCCACTTGTCCGACCACTCTCTCCAACGGTCAGAAGCCTTAATTTAAATTCAAATATGCTTTTGATGATGGTGATGGACGAGATCCATCCTTTACTTGCCTTCCAAGACACTCTAGCTCAAGCTTGGTTGCATGGAAGTCAAGACTGTACGGACTGACTTCTTACAAATGTATCAAATCTCTTCTCTTCTTCTTGTCACTTATTTCATTCCAACATTCTTCTCTTGATATTCTTTGTGCACAGCATCTTGGTCATACTCAGCCATACTTCTTTCCTCTCCACTCTAACAATGCCTTGGATCACTTCTTATGCTTGTCTTCTTTATTTCTCTTTATCAATACTTGCGTCATGAACCAGCTACTTCTACTGGTCATTCCCTTCATCATTTCAACATTTTGGAGTGTATCCCATAGATATTTAACCTTCTCATAGTAGCTGTAGGCTTCCGAGATGGACGGATCCAGTGAGCTCTGGAGGATGGACATCACCAGATTATCCTCATGATCCACTTCAGTTCATCACAAACCACCACTTCTTTGTCGCCTTCCTGAGTAGTGAGCTTTGGAGCTTCGTCTTGAAGGACAGGGTTCCAAAGGCCCTTACTTCCCACGGCTGTCTTCACCACACGATACCAAAGAAGGTAGTTTCCACCTTTGACAGTAACCTGAATGACAGTAGTCTTCATGTTCTCCATTTCGAATCCAAAAGAATGAAACTTGAACTTTACGGAACAAAAGGTTGAGACTTTGAACAAAACAAATCAAAAGAACCCAGATTCAAATGAACCTGGCTCTGATACCATGAAAATTTGAGAATCTAGGTGTAGAAAGTGAGAATGAGAGACTAAGAGCACGATTTAGACTAGGAAAGAGAAGACTTGACATGAGAGATTTTGAACCATTGAGAGAGACTAGAGAAAGAGACTAGAGAAAGAGACTAAGAGAGACTAAAAGATTTCGTTGTATTGATTAATGAACAGAGATTACAAATATATAGAAAAAGAGTAAGCCTTACAACGGATAGAAGATAAGGATTTGGATAAGCTTATCCACAAAGCATGTGTAGTCAACCGGTCTAGGCTCGCCTAATTCAAACTTGTGGCTGGAGTGCTTCATACGCGAGATTCCTTTGGCATCTTGACCAGATGTTCTTCCAGCCATGAGCCAGCCTATCCAACGTGCGCCTTATCCATTCAGTCAAGTTTGATCCACTTGGTAACTAGTAAGAGTAACTCTTGGTCGAGTTACTCTTACCCGAGTAACTTATCGCCCAAGGTAATCTTGCTCGCCCATATGTACGGTCTGTACGGCCTAGTTGTACGGATCTGTACGGACATGTACGGACCACCGTAAACCTTTTCCTTTCCTCTTCATAAGCCTTTCTCTATCATGTTATAACCTCCGTTCAACAATCACTTGCACACACCAACACATTGGATCTCTTCTTTAGGCTGGTTTGTCGTCTCCCCCTCTCTTCTGAATACTCGCCATCTCAAAAGGGGTTATGGACTACCAGCTTCTGTCACATTGAGTTCCAAGTATGGTACTCTTCATAAGAATTGTGGGGAATGAACTCCACTTGAATTCCCCACTTGGTAAGTGAATTCCATTTGAACTCAATTTAAATGGACAATACTCGGCTCCTTGAAGCTTCACTAACCAGGTACATACACACATGTTATGGGCTGATTCATAGCTTCCCAACTGAAGGTAACTGTTCTAACTCCATGTAGCTGATCCATAGCTTCCCAACCAGAAGGTAACTGTTCTAACTCCCACGCCTTGGGCTGATTCATAGCATTCCAATCAGCTTGCCTCTCCACCTGATCGTCTTGTCAAGTAGTCTTTGATGCCCATCTGTTCTAACACCAGGTTGTTGCTGTCCTTGTTGTGGCTTCTTTGATCCGGTTTATGATGCAAATATGAACTCCACAGCTTGCAGGAGGCAATGGACGACTTGGATCTTCAGGATTGCTCATCATTACACCTCCTCAAGCTTGATACAGAGAGTATATGTGAAGGACCAAGCTTGGAAGTGAGCAATACTGAGCATAAAACCAGGAGCGCATCACCCCTACAGCTGTGCTTAAGCCAACCGGTTCCTCCCTTGATCTCTTCTCCACTGCCTTAAACAATCACTCTTCCTTTTGTGTCTCTTGAACCAGGAGCACAACAACCCCTACAGCCTGCACTTAAACCAACCGGTTCAACACACAAGTTAGCTTTTCCATGTTCAGGAATATACACAGTGTGTAGACTCTAAACACATGGACAAAGCCTTCTCTCCATGGTCAGGAAAATACATCATATGTAGGCTCTGGAATTAACCAGGAATATACATCATGTGTAGGCTCTGAACAGCATGGGCATAGCCTTCTCTTTGTCTTGGTTTGATGATGGACAGAGGACAACACTTGTGTACCTCAAACACCACTCAAACTCCAGCAAGAATTAGACCATACATTAGGATCAGAGCTTGATAACTCACCAAGTCTGGTCCATAATGATTAAAAAGATGCAATGGACCGAATCTAAATAACTCATTCAGTTCAAATCCAAGCAAACCAATTCTCTAAATGCTCAAGCATTATAACTCATCAATTACAAGGCATCTAGGCTCATTTTATCACACATATGATAGAACAGAATGCAATGACAACTTAACACAGTAGCTTAGACTAGAAAACTCATCTAATCAAGCTACACAACCATGAATGCAGCACATGACCAGGAAAATCTCCTGGACCTCTAGCAATGCAACAATGCAAACAACAGATTCTAAGCAACTCGCCTAGACCAAACAGCACAAACAATTAAATTAAGACATGAACTAGACAAAAACTTGCTAGTAAATTCATAGAACAGAAAACACACAACTTAAGTATCATGGGATAGAAACTAGGTTCAACAACTCTAGCAACTTGAACTATCCCTAAGATACCAACAACACCACTCAACACAAGCAGACATGATCACACAAGCTCTTATTAAGGGTTAGGAGGTCAACTTACAACCAAGGAACCTGAGCTGGTTCCTTGAACCTCCAAGGCACAGATTTCACTTGAACTTGACAGATTTGAAGTTTGGGTTTTCTACCACAGTCCATTTCCTTGTGTGTGTTTCCCTTTGAGCCCCTCATGCTTAAGACCCCTCCTTTCTTCCTGATTACCAGGCGCCACCTTCTGGAGCACAGTGAGAGACTCCATCTTGGAAAGAACATTAAAAAAGCTTTTACAGGCTTGGTTTGGAGTTTTGCTTGCCAAACAGCTCCAAAGCCTTCTTTCTTCAAGAGATATCTTCATTATGAACATGAGAAAGGATGATAGAGCTTGGGAAGTCTCGAGAAACGCCATGTATGCAGTCTTCTTCCTCTTGAAGAGATTGAACAGCCATCAAGACAGTAACTTCTCCAATGGTTTGAAACAGATCTGAGGGTGAGCTTGTGCTTCCTTTTTGGAAGCTTTGTGAGTATCACGAGCTTATAAGCTCTGATACCATGTGGGAATATATGGATCTAGGTGTGCGATTGACACGCTTCTAGGATGCTTCTTTTGTTGATCGGATGATAGATCCTTGCAAGGACGAATCAGAGACTCAAGTTCTTCAAGGCTGTGGATCGAATGGTGACACAAGAGGGATGGGTGATCTCTTGATACTCCTAGATGACTAGATCGAATATGACACACCAAGATAGACACCCTTAAGGCTATGGATATTACACACCAGAAGAACACTTAGACAACTAGAGAGAGCCGCCAAAGATGAATAAAAGAGTTTTATAAGAGATTGCTTAACTTCTCAAGGGTTTGCGGAAACCCTTAAATAGAAAAACCAAAGAAGAGGCTCTAGGGTTTCGGAAAACATAAAATAAAGCCATAGTCTTAGAAATAACGTAAGATAAAAATAGATAGTCTTCAAGTAGCCTTGGGCCGAGATAGCGCCTAGGTGATTCGTAAGACAAGTCGTGGCCTCGTTAAAAACCTTCCTCCGGAAAAACTCGTGGGACAAAACCAAAAGAAAGGAAAAGACCACACACCAAATGTATTGCCAAAAAACTTGCTCAGCTTGATGTAGAGATAACTTGAATGGTGATCAAGATATCTCAGACCATCAAACCGTGTCCAAGACTTTCTTGTTGTTGCAGTATTTGTTGTAGTAGATATGAAGTGAGTAATCCTTCAACGGTCTCTTTGAGTTTCTTGGCCCTGGAACGGGTCATGGGACCTTTTGGAATGGTCGAAGCATCATCATCAGGCCGCTGGTATATGGTAGCATCAGGTGGCTCGTCTAAGATCTCTTTACCCTCTTTGGTGAGCTGGTCCATGATCACATCATCCCCTCCCTCTTGAAAAGGATTTGTTCTCAAATCTGGTTCATCATCAACAACAGGAACCAAGTCAGTAACATTGAAGCTATTAGACATATCATACTTACCTTGGAGATCAAGTTTATCATCATTATCGTTGATCTTGTGGATGATCTCGAACGCTCCATCAATTCTTGGCATCAGCTTGGACTTCCTCTCGCTGGGGAACCTCTCTTTCCTTAGATGATGCCAAACCTTGTCACCAACATCAAATATCTGCTCACGCCTTCCCTTGTTGGCTTGCTTCTTAGTACTTAGTTTTCTGTTCAATGTTTTGTCTAGCCTTCTCATGCATTTTCTGGACAATTGCAGCTTTCTTCTTACCGTTAAAAATAACTCTTTCACACTCAGGTAAAGACATTAGATCCAAAGGAGAGGTGGGATTGAACCCATAAACAGCTTCAAAAGGAGAATACTTAGAAGCAGAATGCATGGCATGATTGTATGCAAATTCGCAATGACGCAAGTAATCTTCTCAAGTTTTCAAGTTCTTTTTGATGAATGCACGAAGGAGGGTTCCTAGAGTCCTGTTAACTACCTCAGTTTGCCCATCAGTTTGCGGATGGCATATAGTAGAGAACAACAACTTAGTGCCTAGCTTAGACCAAAGAGTCTTCCAAAAGTAACTAAAGAAACTTAGTATCTCTATCTGAAACTATAGTTCTAGGCATGCCATGTAAATTAACAACCTCTTTAAAGAACAAGTTAGCAACATGTAATGCATCATCAGTCATATGACAAGCTATGAAATGTGCCATTTTAGAAAACCTATCAACAACGACAACTATAGATCCTTTCCGGTTCTAGTCCTAGGCAATCCCACAATGAAATCCATAGATATGTCATTCCAAGGTTGGTGAGGAATTGGTAAGGGAGTGTACAAACCGTGAGACTGGACTTGGGACTTAGCGTGCTTGCAAGTGGCACACCTTCCACAGATTCTCTCAACATCTCTTTTCATGTGTGGCGAATAGAAGTGATCCTGCAAAACTTTAAGAGTCTTGGCAATCCCAAAATGACCCGTTAGACTGCCCCCATGGGATTCCCTAACAAACAGATCTCGTAGAGAACAATTAGGCACACACAATATGTTATCATAGAACAAGAATCCATCTTGCCTAAAGTAGTGTCCTGCAGCAAATTTCTCACAAAACACATAAGCTTCTTTAAAGTCAAGGTCAGTATCATACATGTCTTGAATCTGCTCGAAACCTAGTAGCTTAGAATCAAGAGTGGTCAAGAGAGCATACCTCCGAGATAGTGCATCAGCAACTATGTTCTCCTTACCTTGTTTGTATTTGATCACGTATGGGGAATGTCTCAATGAACTCAACCCACCTTGCGTGTCTCTTACTAAGCTTACTTTGCCCTTTGAGATACTTTATGGACTCATGGTCAGTGTGGATGACAAACTCCTTGGGCCACAAGTAATGTTGCCATGTTTGCAGAGCCCTCACCAAAGCATAAAGTTCTTTGTCATAGGTAGCATAGTTGAGAATATCTCCCACAAGCTTCTCACAGAATATCTCCTATCCTGCATCAACGGAGCACTAATTCCAATTCCTCATGCATCACATTCAATCTCAAAAGTTTTAGTAAAGTTAGGAAGCATTAAAAAAGGTGGTTGAGTAAGCTTCTCCTTAAGGGTTTGGAATGCGGTTTCTTGTGCTTCTCCCCATTTTAATCCTACATCTTTCTTGATGGCTTCAGTTAATGGAGCTGCAATGGTGCTAAAGTCCCTCACAAAGCGCCTGTAAAAACAAGCAAGCCCATGGAAACTTCTCACTTCTCCTACTGAGGTGGGACTTGGCCAGTCCATGATGGCTTTGATATTCTCCTCGTCCACCTTAACTCCATCTGCACTCACAACAAAGCCTAGAAATACCAAGTTATCTGTGCAAAAAGTACATTTCTTCAAATTGGCAAAGAGTTTCTCATTCCTCAATACATTAAGAACAGCCCTAAGATGTTCTATATGACCCTCAAAGTTCTTGCTATATACTAATATGTCATCAAAGTATACATAAAACAAAGATGCCTATGAGTGATCTAAGAACATGATTCATCAGCCTCGTGAATGTACTAGGTGCATTTGTCAATCAGAATGGCATAACTAACCACTCATACAAACCATGCTTAGTCTTAAATGCAGTTTTCCATTCATCTCCTTCCTTCATCCTAATATGATGAAAGCCACTTTTCAAATCTTTCTTAGAGAAGATGCAAGAACCATGTAATTCATCAAGCATATAATCTAATCTAGGAATAGGATGGCCATACTTCACTGTGATGTTGTTGATTGCTCTACAATCAACACACATGAGCCAAGTACCATCCTTCTTACGCACAAGGAGCACTGGTACAGGACACAGACTCAAACTCTCTTGGATATGGCCCTTCTCCATGATTTCCTCTACTTGTCTTTGCAACTCCTTGGTCTCAACCGGATTGGTTCTATAAGATGGCCGGTTTGGAAGTGTAAATCCTGGAACAAAGTCTATCTGATGCTCAATCCCACGCAAGGGAAGTAAACCAATGGGGTTGTCCTCCGGAAATACATCTTGAAACTCCTGAAAAAGAGAAACCATTTCACTCGGATACAACGGTGTAAGATCTGTCAGGTTCAAAAGATTTTCTTTAAAGACAAGTAAGATAGCCGATTGTTTAGAGTAGAGAGTCCTCTTGATATCACCCATTTTTTCATAGAAGTTTTGTTGCTTAGTTCCAGACGGTTAGAGATTAATCTCTTTCTTTCTTTGGAGCTGAATCTGATCATGCTGAACTTCTTTAGGTGTCAAAGGAACCAGGACAGTCTTGCGGCCCTTGAACTCAAATGAATGCTTGTTGGTGAAACCATCATGTCTGACTCGGCGATCAGATTGCCAAGGCCTCCCAAGAAGTATGTGACCAGCTTCAATAGGTAGAACATCACACAAGACATCATCTTCATATCGTCCGATGGCTAAGGGGATTAGAACTTGATTAGAAACCCTCATGGTGCCTTCTTCATTAAGCCATTGTAGCCGGTAAGGTTTCGGGTGCTTCAGAACCTTCAAACCCAACTTCTTTACCATTGCCTCACTAGCAACATTCACACAAATACATCCATCAAATATAAGGCTGCAAACCTTTCCTTGGACCAAGCACCTTGTATATAACATGTTCTCACGTTGCTCTAGATTTTCGGTTTTTGTTTGCAGGTTTAGAAGTCTCCTTGCTACTAAAGGCTTTCCTTGGACCGGTCCTTCTTCATGTTCTTCCTCAGTTTATTCTTGGTCAGATTCGGTGCTTTCATCTTCTGAAACATACTCGCCATTCTCTAGAAGAAACATGACCCTCTTGTTGGTACACTCATTAGCGTAGTGACCTCGTCCTTGGCACTTGAAACACTTGACATCCCGAGTTCTGGAACTAGAAGCCTCGGCCTTGCCTTTGCCCTTGTCAAGGATGCTACTCGGTTTGGTTTCTTACTTTTGGGAGGGTTTGCTTTCTTTCTGATATGGCCTAGACTCCTTAGGATAGGTTGGCTTTTCTTCCTTAGTACTGTGAAACCGATTGGTTCCAAAGCTGGTTCGTGAATGTCCCTTCCTCTTAAGTTGTTGTTCCACAAGAATAGCTTTGTGTAACATCTCTTCTAACTCCACGTAATATTCCATCTCAACATTGTCTTGTATCTCACAGTTGAGTCCTCCAAGGAACCGTGCCATGGTGGCTTCTCTATCTTCCGAGATACTAGCTCTCAGCATCAGCAATTCCATCTCTTGATAGTATTCTTCCACGGTCTTAGAACACTGTGTGAGCTATCTGAACTTCTGGTGGAGATCACGCTGGTAGTGGCTCAGAATGAACCTATTCCGCATGATTGACTACATCTCATGCCAATCTTCAACCGGGGGCTCTTGGTTACATCTTCTTGTGGTCACTAACTGATCCCACCAGCTCAAGGCGTAGTCTAGAACTCGGTCACAGCGATTTGAATCTTGTTGGATTGACTATTTTGTTGATAGTCGAAGACAAGCTCGATCTTCTTCTCCCACTCAAGGTAAGCATCAGGGTCGGCTCTCCCATGGTAAGGAGGTATTTTGAGCTTGAGACGAGCTAGCTCATCTTTCCGGTGTCCTCTATGTTCATACACACGTCTTTGTCTTCGGTGGCTACGCCTTGAGGAAGAGCTAATGTGCTCATAGTAATTGTCAGTCTCTTCAGAGCCAGCATATTCTTGTCGAGTTTAGTCACGTCCTTCTTCTCTTCTAGTCTCACGACTGTGGCCTTGACCTGTAGATCGCCTTTCTACTTCTCTGAACTCTTTACGGAACTCATTGAGACTGGTCTTCATCATCTCATTCATCGTAGCTATCATGGACTGGTTCAGCTGAGCAGACTGCTTCCATTAGTAACTTGTTCTTCCGGACCAACTCGTCTTCTTCATCAGTTTCGGTTCCCATCGGTACCTACACCAACGAAACACAAACACAAGTAAGTAGTTCAATGTAGTTCACGATAAGGAACAACAAAAGATTCAACACAAAATGTTAACAACACTTGATCGGCAAGAAACAATTTTCAATGCGGCTAGGTTTAACAATGCTAGATTAGGGTTTTCGCTCAAGTCCAGAAAAGGAAACAAGTAACAAGAGTTCGCCTAAAAAAAGCAACGAGCAGACCTATTAGGGTTTTCGCTCAAGTCAAGAAAAGGAAACAAGTAACAAAAGTTCGGCTAAACACAAAAGCAAACGAGCACACCTAAGACAGACCCTAGATCTACTATTACTCAAGCCGTCCTGCAAAGTGTTACACAAAGAAACTGTTAGGTCACACACGAAACAGCAACAAGCAATAGTCGCTTAAAGATGATAAACAAGGGTGACGGTTGAATCAAAAATCAAAAGAAACGAGAACTTCCTTAACCAAAGCAGCTCTGATACCACATGACACGCTCCTAGGATGCTTCTTTGGTTGATGGGATGATAGATCCTTGTAAGGACGAATCAGAGACTCAAGTTCTTCAAGGCTGTGGATCGAAAGGTGACACAAGAGGGATGGGTGATCTCTTGATACTCCTAGATGACTAGATCGGATGTGACACACCAAGAGAGACACCCTTAAGGCTCTGGATATTACACACAAGAAGAACACTTAGACAACTAGACAGAGCCGCCAAGAATGAACAAAAGTGTTTTATAAGAGATTGCTTAACTTCTCAAGGGTTTTCGGAAACCCTTAAATAGAGAAACCAAATAACATGCTCTATGGTTTTGGAAAACATAAAATAAAAACCATAGTGTGAAAAATAACATAAAATAAAAATAGATAGTCTTCAAGTAGCCTTGGACCGACATAGCGCCTAGGTGATTCGTAACACAGGTGTGGCCTCGTTAAAAACCTTCCTTTAGAAAACCTCGTGTGACAAAACCAAAAGCAAGGAAAAGAGCACACACCAAATGTCTTGCCTAAACAATTGCTCAGCTTGATGTAGAGATAGCTTGAATGGTGATCAAGATATCTCGGACCATCAAACCGTGTCCAAGACTTTCTTCTTGTGGTAGTGTTTGTTGTAGTAGATATGACGTGAGTAATCCTCCAACGGTCTCTTTGAGTTTCTTGGCCCTGGAACGGGTCATGGGACCTTCTGGAATGGTCAAAGCATCATCATCAGGCTGCTGGTACATGGTAGCATCAGGTGGCTAGTCTAACATCTCTTTACCCTCTTTGGTAAGCTGGTCCATGATCACATCAGTGAGTTATGTAGAGACAGAGTATGGTCGACACTAAGAAGAAGAGAATAAAGAGAGTAAGTGAGAATTAAAGAGACTTCAATGGAGAATAAGAGAGATTAAGTGAGATTTGAGAGCGTATGAGTGAGATTCGTGTAACCAGAGATTAGAGAGAGTATAAGAGACTTGAGAATGGTGAAGAAGAAAGGGGAACTCCCCCATTCAGCTTGATTCATTTCATGGTTCATGAGGCCATTAAGTACCCATAAATAATAAAATAAAATAAACATAAAAGAGAGACATATGTGACAGCTGGATAAAAGCTCTGGATAACAGAGTGATGCTCTCTCCAACAGATTTTTTTGCAGCACATCTGGATTTGAAGTCAAACTGCTTACAAGTCCTCATCGAGTCTTCTTCAAGTCCTCATCGAGTCTTCTTAAAAGTCCTCATCGATTCTTCTTCAAGTCCTCATCGAGTATTCTTACAAGTCCTCATCGAGTCTTCTTTAAGTCCTCATCGAGTCTTCTTACAAGTCCTCATTTAGTCTTCTTCTAGTCCTCATCGAGTCTTCTTTAAGTCCTCATTAAGTCTTCGTCAAGTCCTCATCGAGTCTTCTTCATCCTTTATTTATTCATTTCAATATTCATTCCAACACTCCCCCTTAAGCTTGACCATAGGAGATCCTTGGAAAACCCATTTGGGACAAAACCAACTAATGAAAAGAGTAGAGTTCTTCAAAGCCTAGGCATTGGCCAGTGAGCCTAAGGAACTTCAGAAAACTCATGGTGGAGTCCGTAGGCTCTGGATCACGGCCTAACTTGTGGTGCAAGTATGAACCCCATCACTTGCACACACCAACAGCTTGGATCTCTTCTTTAGGCTGGTTTGTTGTCTCCCCCTCTCTTCTGACTACTCGCCATCTCCAAAAGGGTTATGGACTACCAGCTTCTGTCACATTGAGTTCCAAGTATGGTACTCTTCATAAGAATTTTTGGGAGTGAACTCCACTTGAATTCCCCACTTGGTAAGTGAATTCCATTTGAATGGACAATACTCGGCTCCTTCAAGCTTCATCAACCAGGTACATACACACATGCTATGGGCTGATTCATAGCTTCCCAACTGAAGGTAAGTGTTCTAACTGTTAAGTTGAGGTAACTACATGGGATTATAGAGAAAGAAGGGAGAGAGGAGAAGGAATTGGGTCGACCTTGTCCGTACAAGGCCGTACAAGGCCGTACATGCCGTACAAGGTCGACCAAAAGCACTCAACCAGGTTTTTACAATCCGGGTAAAACCAAAGTGACTTGAATGCTTTACTTGGGAGGTAACCTTATCCACCCGTTGGAAAGGAAGAAGAGGGCCGCGTGGACAGGCTTTCAAGAGCTGGAAGGATCAGCATCTTGTCAATGATTATGATTCCATTTGCTTGGCCGGAAAGCCTTCTTTTGAATCAGGCGCGCCCTTAGTCGAACCACAACCACTCCTTTTTCTCCCTTTGCTTTCTGAAAACCCTTGTAGCTCTCTCTATATATTATAACCCCTTGAGGATGAATAAAGCATACAGTTTTCTCTAAACTTTCGAGTCTTCATAACGTTCTTCATAGTCTCTTTTAATCTTTCTTTGTTCTTAGTCTAAATCGAGTCTTATCTTCCTCAAATCTGTTCTTGGTCTTGTTCTTGTTACTTACTTGTCTACAATAACAAAAGATCTTATGGTATCAGAGCATGTTTCATCATAATCTGGGCTCGTGTCCATCAAGTTGAAGAAGATCAATGTTGAAACATTTTGAAGATCCAAGGTGGTTCTTTGTAGATCCGGGTAAAAGACTGAATTTTGAAGATTGTGTGGTGCAAAATCTTGAGTCTTACACGTTCTTACCTTCAAAGACTCAACCTTTTCTCTTATTTCTGGGTTCATCAGTGTTCTAGGTTCTAGATCTACTCGTTTCCAAGCTTTTGAAGTTAAGCTGGTTGAAGATGGAGAGTGTTAGCATGAAGGTTCCGGTTACTCTCAAGGGGAGTAACTATCTGTTGCGGTCTCGCCTAGTGAAGACTGCTGTGGGAAGTAAGGGTCTATGGGGTCACATCACATCCGGTGAGGCTCTAAGCTCATTAGTCAAGAAGATGAAGCTACGAGAGCCACAAGTGAGGTGGAGAAATGGCAGCAAGAAGATATGATGGTGATGACACTTCTTCAAGGATCTCTGGAGACCTCTATCATGTAAGCTTATAGCTACTGTGAAACTGCAAAGGATCTATGGGATACCTTGAAGAAAGTGTATTGGAACATCTCAAACCTAAGCCGTGTGTTTGAGGTGAAGAGAGCAATCAATGGGCTGATACAAGAAGATATGGAGTTCACTAAGCATCTTGGGAGATTCTGAGCACTCTGGTCTGAGCTTGAGATGCTAAGACCTATCACGGTTGATGTTGATGACTTACATTAGAGGCGTGAGCAAGATAAGGTATTTGGACTCCTTCTCACCCTAAACCCAGCCTATAACAGTCTCATCAAGCACATCTTGAGAGCTGAGAAGCTTCCATCTCTAAAAGATGTGTGTGCTCAGATCCAAAAGGAACAAGGGTCTATTGGGTTGTTTGGAGGTAAGGGGGAGCTTACTTTAGCTAACCAAGCTGCGCAAACTGATCAGACTGAAGCACCAATGATAAACAAGGAGGCTTACAACAAGTTTGAAGATAGGAAGTTCAATGGTAACTGTGATCAATGCAAGAAGCATGGCCACAGGAAGAGTCAATGCTGGATCCTCCACCCACATCGCAAGCCGGCCAATTCATGAAGGAGAGGGAAGCTAGATCTCACATCTCGGAGAGCTCAATTGATGCTGGTTCAAGCAAGACAACCGATGGTGATAAGAAGGAGACAAGTGAAGCAAAGTCCCTGGTTGCCTACACAGGAAGTACCAGCAAGAACAATGATCAAGACTACATAAGGAGGTTTGACATTGAAGATCTCATCAAAATGCTTAAGGAAAATGGTAACACCTTTGGTAACCTTAATGGGTATTCTCTTGGTGCTTCAATGATTGATAGTAATCTAGAAAATATGAATGAGATTAGGACTGTTAGAACTGGTAGGACAATAGAGAATGAAATCCTAAGTCTTGCTTGTTCTAGTCCTAGGGTTACTTGTCACATTGCTAGTAGCTCATCTAAACCATTGATAGTAGACTCAGGAGCTTCTCATCACATGATAAATGACACCAATTTGATCAAAGACATTGAACCGGCCAATGGTCATGTCATGTTTGCTAATGGTGATAAGATTCCTATTAGAGAAGTAGAAAATCTAAAATTGTTTAGTAAGAACTCAAGAGCTTTCTATATGCCTGATTTCACTTCAAACTTATTATATGTTAAGAAATTCACTAATGATTTGCATTTCAAGGTTATATTCAGCCCTAACGATGTTGAGTTTCAGGATATTGAGAGCCAAAAGGTGATTGGAAAAGGAGTTACCAAGGGCGAGTTATATATGCTTGAAGAGCTTGCTCCTGTTTCTGATTTTAGCTGTTCTTTTACTTCTGCCTCTTCTGCTTTAAATAAGAATGCTTTGTGGCATGCAAAACTAGGACATCCTCATGTTAGAGCTTTGAAATCGATGTTACCAGGTGTTGTTTTTGACAATAATGAGTGTGAAGCTTGCATTTTAGGCAAGCATTGTAAGACAGTCTTTCCAAGATCATCTACTGTTTATGAGAAGTGCTTTGATTTAATTCATTCTGATTTTTGGACTGCACCTTGCATATCTAGGGATACCCATAATTACTTTGTAACATTCATTGATGAAAAATCCAAATACACCTGGTTAACATTTGTTCCATCAAAAGATAGGGTCCTTGATGCATTTAAGAACTTTCAATCTTATGTGACTAACCATTATCATGCTAAGTTTCAAATCTTTGGATCAGATAATGGAGGGGAGTACACCAGTCATGCATTCAAAGATCACTTAGCTGAACATGGAATTCTTCACCAGACCAGCTGCCCTTACACTCCTCAGAAAAATGGAGTTGCTGAGAGGAAAAATCGCTATCTCATGGAGGTAGCAAGGTCCTTAATGTTTCAAGCAAATGTACCCAAGAGGTTTTGGAGTGATGTTGTTTTTACAGCTTGTTACCTGATCAACCGCACACCTACAAAGGAATTGCAAGATCAAGCTCCTTTTGAAGTCCTAAACAAGTACAAGCCATCAGTGGACTACCTGCGGGTCTTTGGATCCTTGTGTTATGTACTGATTCCAGGGGGGATGAGAAACAAGTTTGAAGCCAAGAGTACAAAGGCAATGTTTATAGGCTACTCCACGACTCAAAAGGGATACAAGTGTTATGATCATGTGGCAAGAAGAGTTCTGGTGTCTAGGGATGTAAAATTCATAGAAGAAAGGGTGTACTATGAGGAAAAGAATCAAGAAGATTTGAAGGACCTTACATCAGATAAGGCGGCAACTCTAAGGATCATCTTGGAAGGTCTTGGCATTGGAGTGACCAAGAACCTGTTGAAAGAAAGCAAGCACACACCTCTTCACTTATATTAGGCTGTATAGCTGAGAAGGAGAATGAGTCCAAGAAGAGAAACCTGAGTGATCCTTTGGGTTGTAACCAAGAGAAGAGTAAAGAAACTGAAGAGTGTGAAACCCAGGACGTGGCCCAACAAGCAGACAACATGTAAGTAAGCAAGCAAGCCGGTCATGAAGTCCAGGACGTGGCTCAACGCTCATATAGCATAAAAGTAAGCAAGCAACCAGGTCAAGAAAGTCAAAAACAGTGGCTAGATATTTTATTCTCATAATGCACCTCTTGTTTTCATCATTAGTTCATGGTTTTGGCAAGTGGTTTTGGCAAGTGGTTTTGACTGTAGTTTTGGCTCTAGTTTTATCTATATAATTAAGTTGTACAAGAATTTGTAACAATTAAGAAAAGGAAAGTTGACTTAACTAGCACATATTTTATTAGAAGGATACAAATCTTTTTTAAATGTCCAACATGCCCTTGTATCATGTTGT
>CAJHQP010008725.1:0-25560 GCA_905132765.1 Moricandia arvensis | reverse complement strand
TGTTCCACTCTCTTTTATATTTTTTCTTCCACATCTTCATTCTTCTCCTAAGAACCTGCGAAAAACATTACAAATGCGAATACACTTATTATTATTATTAAACATTCATATTATTGTTATTGATCGATAGACTGTAACATGGAATCCTAACCTTTTGTACGTGTTTACAAATAACACTTGAGAGATTTGTCTTTAAATGGGTTTGTGGACTCATCAGCATTTGCTTAAGTATGAGTCTTTGCCAATTGCTCCAAGCATTCTACATGCTACTTCCAGCAACTTCCCTGTTGATTAATGAAATAAATAACTTTAATTATTAGGTCATGATCACAGTCAATTAATTCCAATCACAATCTCCTTAATTAAACTTTATTTCTGAAAGTTAAGACTTTAGAAAAAGCTAAAGAAGACAATAATTTAACCAATATTAAGTGAAATTTTGGAAACGTGGGAAGATGCTTTAGGTAATACTATTCTCACTAATCTTTACTTTTAGACATGATTAATACATGAGTGATTAAGCGTAAAAATCATGTTACTAACAATCATAATTTACAGATAAATTCGATCATAATTAATTCACTATTGATTTATTATGACTATGTGACATCGATTCACCTAAACAGGAATCTATAAACCAATAGACACACAACACATTCAATCAAACGTACCTCTTCTTGGCTGAACAACTTTCTTAACCGGACCACTCGGTTTCTTAACCGTCTCTTCTTCCTCTTCAGGGAACAAGACACCATCAATCCCCTGAACCGATATCCGACCGTCCGTATAAATATCCGGATCAAACAAGTAAGCAGACCGGTCACCAGAACCGAACTTAACCGAACCATCAGCTTCCTTCGCCGCAACTTTATGAGGAAAACGCAGCGTTTCATACTTCACCTTCCCAAACCTCCTAACCGAGTTATACATACTCTCCTCCGTCTGATACTCCGGTATGATATGGTAATACATTATCTGCTCCGGAGCTCCTGGCTCGCTCAACTGATCCGTCGTCAGCTTCGCCATAGCCTCGTCGTTGGGAGCTAACACGGTGAGGACGTAACCTTCCGACACTAACCGTCCCATCTCCGTCGCGAGTGACGTCAGGTTCACGAGAATATCCGCCATTTCGTTGTATCCGCCGTAATGTAACAACGTGTGGATGAAGTCTTTGACCTGAGCCTCGCCGTTGAAATGGTGACGTGGACCTCCGGGTCCCGGAGCCGGCGCCGGAGCTA
Organism: Moricandia arvensis; assembly: GCA_905132765.1. Classification (NCBI taxonomy): domain Eukaryota; kingdom Viridiplantae; phylum Streptophyta; class Magnoliopsida; order Brassicales; family Brassicaceae; genus Moricandia; species Moricandia arvensis. The sequence continues at coordinate 24,322 of CAJHQP010008725.1, read as the reverse complement.
ACGACGGGCCTGGAGCCATGGCGGATTGGATCGGGAGAACCGGTGGAGCTCCGGCGGGTACTGCGGCGGCGGTAGATTTTTTTAGACGGTTTGTTCTCGGGTCGATTTCCGGAGCTCCTTCGGGTAACACGGCGGAGATTGACCGGAGGTTTCTCCGCCGGTTGAAGTCTTCTTGGACCGAGCGAGGGATTAACAGCCGTTCGATCCCGTGGATCAACCCGTCGGGTCGGGTCAAGTCATCGGGTCGGGTTATCACGGCGGAGTTAACCAACCTCTTCCCGTTACCTTTGGTTTTGCTCAAATGCAGCACTTGGTCGTGTCCCAACGTGACGTGTTTGACCCGACCCAAATTATCCTCGGGCCATTGGGTTGACCCGACCCGAGCGGGGATAATGTGGGACAAGAGCAGCGTCTGGAGAGATTTGAGGTTACCCGGTTGGAGCAAGAACCGTTTGAAATCCGGGTCAAGGTCACGCTCTAGAGCTTCGTTGCGAGGGGCGAAAATGGTAATATTGTGACGACCGACGGCGTCTTCTAGTGTTTGGAGGAGGAGAGCTTTCTCGACGAGCTCCGCGAGCTCGGTGTAACGTGAGTCGAGGAGAGCGACGAGGACTGAGTTTGAGTTTATTGTACCGGACCCGGTTATGTTGTGGTGAACCGGTTCGATGGTCCGTGGCAAAGCGGCTACAGTGAGAAGGAAGAATAAGAAGAAGAAAGATACGGTGGAGCAACCATAAATGCAGCGATCCATGGTGCTCTGGAAGAATATACTTGGTTTATTCTGATTAACTGAATCGTCGGTGAACGGAAAGTGAGAGTGAGAGACGGACAAGGAGAAGAGAGATATGAGAGAGAGATGTGCGAGTTTGGTTGGTCTTTAGTCGAAGTTGTGTGTCAAAACAGGTTTGGGTTTTCGGACAGGCTGGTGGTGGGAACCACACGGTGTCTGAATTTTTTTTTTTTAGCTGAGTTTGGCTCGGCTCGTCTCGGCTTCAATTATTTTCCGGCTAAATCTTTATAAGAATTATTGGATAAACAGCACTTTTGTCTTTATTAAACTTTATTATAATATTTTTGGTATTAAAATACTAGAATGGTTCTATTTCAGACAAAAGTTCTGCTTGTATTAAAATCCCTCAGATAAAATTCTACTTGAGCAGGTGAATAACTATTCATTTTAATCCGTGATAAAAATGGTCATGCAAGCATTAAAAAACAAATGATCTTTAATTCATTATATAAATTAAGCCTATAAAAAATATTCATTTACAACTGTATTTGCAAATCATAGAATCGAGTTATGTACGTAATACTATAATAGCAATTTGAATAAAACAAATGTCAAGTCTACGATTAAAAGTCATGGTAAAATAGATAAATTATGCCTTCAACTAAACAATCAGAGAATTAAAACACACGTTGTAAACATTATATATTACGAATTATTAAACTAGTAAAACGTATTATACGGTGGAGATTGAAAGTGATGGTCTTTGAATTTTTCCTTAAGTCATGAATCTTCAATACAATAAGGACTAAGACAATCGGTGAACTCACTAAAGCTCATAATAAAAAGTGAGTTACCAAGTCATCTTCTATAAGTTAATGATACTTAAATTTAAAGTGAGATTAAGAAATCCAACAAAAAAAAAAGGGCATGTGAAGCTAAGAAGAAGCCGAGGAAAATGGAAACACACGTGGCTTGAACTGAAGCTGTCGGTGTATGAACTCAAAACAACCATCATTTATTTATCATATTTATTACACCTCAGTTCTACTTACTTGTTTTCACCACGCGCTTCAACTGGAGCGTGCACTCTCTCGCGTTTCGAACCAATGGTTGTGTAAACGATTCAAATGCTTCCCGCCAAACTAAAAGATAAGCTTTTAAGGCCCATTTGAATTAAGCCGAGCTTAGCTTATTACAGGCCCAAGCTATCTTAATGGGTCTTATATCGTTATCGGCTATATCAATGGGCCTTAATTTGTTGCTTTCTATTTTGCTTTTATCTCATTGGATGTATATACTATTACTTCTGTATGTGTTTTGTTTCCTTTAGAAATTTTTTCATCTATAACAGTTCAAAGATGAGGTGAATAAGACTAGAGTTTATCTTATATAAATAAATACTGTTTTGTTCATTGATCACCATGTCAAGTTATTTCCATGTGTTTTGGTACTATTTGAATTCAAAAGAGCAGTTACTTGAACTTTAAAAACATCTGAAAAAACAAACAATTGAATGAGATTTACCAGATAATGGAGGGGGAAAGACATGACACATCAAAGCTGAATATTAGTGAAGTATAATACTCGCTCCATTTCGATATAAATGATATGTTAGGTGATTCTTGTTGTTTCACAATAGATCATTTTTTTACATATTTTGATAACTTTAATTTTATGAAAAACTGTTTAACCAATTATATTTTTATTATTTTTGTTTATAACTAGATAAGTTAATTTTAAATTATTCTAATAATTTTTTAATACGTGTGTAAAAATGCAAAAATTCATGGTTTATGAAACAGAAAGAGTAGACGACAATTGAAACACAAACAAAGAAGAAATAATGAGAGATGGAAAAGGAAAGAAGAGCATAGTTAAGAGAGATGCAGAAGAAGATGGTCGTGATAGCAACACCTGAATTTAATGCTAAACACTAATGAGTTAAAGTGATGTTTGTGGTCCTCACATTAGCCTCACCAACACCTACGAAATAATAATAAAAACCCTTTTATGAAAAGGACAGTTTCCATGAGAGACTTTCATTTTTGTTTAAACCCTAAATACTATTTAAGTTTAACTCACTAATTGTGTAAGGATTAAACAATTCTTAATGAACCCTCAATTCAATCTCATATAGTTTCACATCATATTCAATAGTTAGCATTAGTGTTCTAATATAAACGAAACAATGGCATAGACGACGTTTAAGCACCCACTTAATCAATAAATCTAGGGAAATTGCATCCTATAGCCATCAAAAATATTATAATTCACCACATAACCAAAAGCCCTACAATTCACATATACTACATGTATTTTCTATATAATTCCTCTTTTGGCCTCTCATTCAACCGGTGCAACTTGTAGATACAAAATTAATTAATAATTACACAAGGTTGAAAAAGTTACGCGTAGTCCTCGTTAATCACATAACTTCCCTAGTAACTTCTTCTTTGTAACTTTTCAAGAAGATGAAAAGTTGAGGCCAATATTTGCCACCGTGAAATTCATGCTGCTACCAAGGCTTAGATTTCCTTTACATCACCGGTTCAAATTGGGGAAGGTGGTTGGTTTCATTAAGGGAGACTGCGATCGATAGCTTCTTTAGGAAATTTGCCAAGAGAAGAAGATAATTTTTGAAAGCTCTGTTGGTGATGAAAAAGAGAGACGGCATCCTGAGTGAATGATTGACGGTGCGGAGCGGTAAATATGTGGCCGTGTCATAAAAAGAAGAGATGATGACTCGTCTACTTTATATGATGGTGAAGAATCATGATTGTGGACCAGTAAATGTGTATCATAATGTCTACAGAAGATGAGGAGGTGGAGAAGATGAAGTCGTTGACTATACTATGTATAGACTCTATACTATTTTATAGATGGTCCATACTATGTATTAGTTACTATTTACTTGCTAAAATGTGATCAAAGAAAAGATCATTTGTTGTATTTTACATTATACATAAGATGAATGACATGTGTGGCACCGTATCTAAGATCCCACTAACAGTGATGCAACAAACATAGAAGCATATACGCATAAAGTGGAATTAACTGGTGTTACTATTTCACTGACAGATTTTTGTTCTATTCTACATCGACATATTATGTAATGCGATATATTCTATTAGTATACTATTTTATCATGTTCTATTTCATTTGACGGTTACTAAAAGTGATATATTTGTTTAGAAATATAGTTGTAATTTTTCTCAAGTTCTAACTATCGTTATATGTTTTTGAACCTATAACAATGGTATTATGATCTATATTGTATAGTTTAATATTACATAATATAATTCAATATTTGATAATATTATGTACTTTTCAGATTTTGATATTTGGGTTTAGGGTTTATATTTGGATTAAGGTTTAGTGATTAGAGTTTAGGGTTTAGTATTTAGAAGGTGAGGGGATATGGTTTGATTCAGCATTAACTTCTTCCATGCAATCATAGACATTTCACAATCTTACCAATATGTACTATGTTATTTATTTTGTTCCATTCTATTTGGGTTTAATGTTTATATTTGGGTTTAAAGTTTATATTTGGGTTAGGGTTTAGTGATTAGAGTTTAGGGTCTAGTATTTAGAAGGTGGGAGGTTGTGGTAAACATTAACTCTTCCATGCAATCATATAAATTTCATAATTTCACCAATATATATTATATTATTTATTTTATTCCATTATATTTGAGTTTAGGGTTTATATTTAGGTTTATGGTTTATATTTATGTTTATGGTTTACTAATTAGAGTTTAGGGTTTAATATTTAGAGGTTGAGATGAAATTGAGATAAAGTTTAATATCTAGGGATTGAGGTTGAGATATGTTTAATATTTAGAGGTTATAGGTGAGGTTATAATTCTATACTATTTCAGTGATATGGAATAACACTCGATACATATGCATCTTCTCAACATTAATTTCTTCACGTTATTCACTTTTTTTTGTCTTCTTATTCCTTCTTATCAGAATAGAGTGACCGAAATACACAACATATTGAAAATGATTCTATTTTTGGCCATTGAAATCAGTAATCTCGTATGACGTGACCCTTTTCTCTTTCATAAGTTATGAACAAGAAACATAAATTATGGACCAGATAATTTGGTGTCGACGTCATCGTTTTATCTTTTGTCACCGGTAACTTGTTCCAAGAAGGGGTATAACCGGAGGAGTTTGACGTTAAATGTTAATTAATGAATTACGTCAAAATCAATGCTATTCCCTTAATTACACTTGAGATTTTAGTCATTTGGTAAATTCTCCCATAAATCTAATATAAACAAAACAATGGCATAGACGACGTTTAAGCACCCACTTAATCGGCAAATCTAATATAAATGAAACAATTAATTCAAACTGATTTTAGACACCAATATAAACAATAATCTTCTATAACTCGCTTGCTCACCGTTTAACCATTTTTAGAATTCATCTTCCAAATGATTATCAGAAGTTGCATTAGTTCAAATACATCTTCTCATGTCATGTCACACTCTAATCGACAAAACACACACACACCATCACATTCCATTCAATTTAGAAGTTTGAAAATTCATTTGTAATGATCACAAAAATCCAATAAAATTTGAAATAAATCTCACCATCAAAATATCAATCAACCAATCAAAAAATTAAGGCAAGATTCACACTTTGCTTTGCACACACACACACAATCAAGAAAGAAGAAATACATATTAACAAGATGTCATTGCCAAACAGCTCTCGGTGTCATCGCCATCGCCGTCACCGTAGCTCCTCCTCCTCCTCCTCTACTAGTAAACGACGGCCTCGGCGATGACGACGAAAGAGACTTAGAAACTCTCGGAGAAGACACAGACTCTCTCTGTGAAGGACTCCTCCAGAATCCAGCACCGTAAAACCTATTCCACATCTCTTTCTCCAACGCCAACACCGCCTCATCATCCTCATCAGCCTCCTCATCCGTCGTCACCTCAGCCGCCTTCCCGAAGTATTTGGGATCAAAGAACTCATCTTCCTCCTCCTCCGAGACATCATTACTATCCAACGGGAAAATAGCAAACTCCGAGTTCTGAAACACTTTCTGCACCCTCTCGCCTTTCCCGTCATGTGGGAGAGGCGGGAGGACACCGTTCTTGACGAGCATTTTACGGCGGTGGCCACGGAGAGCGCGGCGACAGATTCCGCGGGGGAGTTTGTAGACCGCGAGGACGAAGAGGTTGACTATTCCGCAAGGACAGCAGCACCACACGGCGGCGCAACTCGCCGTGGTGCCGCCGCAGAACTCGGCGGGTGTGGACCCTCCGCAGGTGGCGTTCGGAGACGGAGAGGTGAGGCTTCTCTGGAGCAGAGGATGTCTCCGGTGACTACGTGACGGAGAAGACGATGGAGTGTCTGAAGGTTTCGTCTGCCTCGAGATATGTTTTGAATCGTAACGTGACGTCATCATGTTCATAGTTCGGTTTGGTACAAAAGGTTACGGTGTACCGTACCGGCCAAACGCAACACCACGGAGTCTCTCTCCGGTGATACGAGAAGAAAACCCAAAGAAAAAAAAAACAAAAACAAACACCAAACCGATAATTTAGACGCGACAAGTTTTGGAACCAATTGTTTTTGACTTATGAACAATCAGGTTTTCACGGTGGGGGAAAAAGTAATGCTTTCTCGGGAAAATTATACGGTGAGAGGTTGTCCGAAATGGAGGGAGAGATAGAGAGTGGTGTATTTTATATATACTATACCAAAGAAAGTCCAACAAGTTATTTATTTGTTTTCTTCAGGTTGGTTCTTTTCTCTGTTAGTGTTGTCACAATAACTATACAGTTGTCTTTTTTTTTATTTACCATTATCATCTTTTCTGATTAGCTGTACATACATTTGACTCTAAAACTAGTTTTTTATACCACGTCCATGGAAATATTTGGACTAATTTTTAAATGGATATTACAGCCTACAGATAAATATTTTCTTCAAATTTCTATATGAAATTCAAATCATAACTTTATATTCGCATAACCACACAAGTTTAATATCAAAGAATTATTTCGAATCCAAATATTCATGTAGTGTGTCTACTTTTATACCATCCTGTGTGGTTCCCTATAAATAGTTGTAAAATCGTTTAACCACATAAAATATCTTATTTTGGGACTATTTGTCCTTAGAAATATTATAAAGACTGTTTAAAAAAATATTCTCTCCGTTTTTTATATTTGATGTTTTAGAAAAGAAATTTTATTCTAAATTATTTGACGTTTTTAATTTTTTATTTAAAATTTATTAGTAGTTAATATTAGATGACCAATGATATTATAACTTTTATTTTATTATTAGTTAAATTGTTGTTAGGTAAACAATCAATGATATTTTTATTTAGAAATGATAAAAAAATATTTTTTCTTAATCTATGTGTATAATACTAAAACGTTAAATATAAAAAACACGGAGAGAGTATAATTAGAAATACAAACTGTGAATTTGGTTTTCAGATTTTTGTTTTGTTGATATATCAGAAAAATAGAAAGAAAGCATATCCTTGCTCTATTAAAGTTTAAAAATCAAATGAAAAATGAATTTGTTGCCAATGAATAATGATTAGCTTTAAGTATTATCTGACAGTATCTTGACTAGTCTCTTGATTAGACGTCATCTTCCCGCGCAGTTGTAAGATGTTGATTGGTTTGTTTTTGTTTTTGTGTATATATGTATCTTTGTTTCTGTCAACGAACTGATTTATTGTACGGATTATTTTAATCAAAGACAAAACAAACCAAAAGATTAAATGTGGAAAACTAACTATTAATTGAAGAATCATAAATAATTCTTTAAATATTAAAGTGAAATTATAAAAATTTAATGTGGAGTACAATAATCTTTGTGGGACGGAGGAAATATACATCAATAAAAATTAAATGTGAAATACGACTATCTTCGAAAGAGTATATATTAATATTTATAAATATTACTTTAATTATTTAGAGGTATTTAATTTAGTTTTGGGAATGTTTCATGCCCCAGGTCAATGCCAACTCATCTTAAGAATATTCGTATCTGAGCAAGAAAAGTTATGGGATTTTGGTTTTGGCTATCTCCTAACTTTAATAGTAGAGGCAATTGGGTTAAAAACAAAGAAAGATCGGGAAATTAGGAAAGTACCAACAAAAGTAAATCAATAATGCATGTAATTTTAACTGGACGAACGAGATATAAATGTCTTTCTACTATCAATAAACATAAGATGAATAAAAATTAAATTAAACATGGAAGACTACATATGATATCACCAACATTGCAAGGCTTCTAAAAGAATGAGTATAGGATTACTCCACATTTCATAATTAGCCAACCATGTAAGTATGTAACTAAAATGTGAGGATCAACTATCAGTAATCATGAAAACGGCTTTGAGGCGAGGATGCAACACAAACTTGGGATACTCAAATATACCACTTAAACCTGAAATTAAATTTATTCTTGAACATATATTAAGTACATGCATTTACAAGTTCAATAAATAACATTTACATATATTCTTTTTTATTACTGAGAAAATATTTAAATTCGAGTCTATTAAAGACACATACTTAACTCTTGGATGGGAGGTGCAATCCACGGATAAACATTCTCCCGGATATTTAAATTAGCCGTAAGCATAGATCCATATCCGCGTGGTCACATGTGGAGCTTTGTAAATGACAATTCCGAAATATCAAATTATCAATTATTGCAGAAATTTCCCTTCAAACTTTTGACTTACATTCCGAAATATGAAAAATAGACAATGCTAATTAATAACTCCAACACACAAGACGAGAAAAATCAGTCTATAAATGGCAAATGTAAAAATATATTTCACCAAAAAATGTAAAAATACACCGACTATAAATGTAAAAAGAGTGAACAGTTGAAGAGCCTTGCTGTTGTAGTGGTCATTCGTCACTGCAGGTCGTGGACCGATGGTGGTCACTTATCACTGGTCGTGGAGTGAACGGGTTTGGATAAGAAGATCCCTTTACGTACGTTCCCGAGAGTTGCTACAATGCAAAGAGAATACTCGCTTTCCCCTTTTCAAAATGCAACCGGATATCCTCAAGCATCTATATCTAGATGTACTCGAACAAATTATATATATATATATATGAATTTCTGTAAGTTGAATCAAATGTTTGAGTATTTTGGATTGGACATTTTGATATTGGGTAGTGATTCTTTTAGCCGCATAACCGGAAAATACTGATATACTATATTAGTTAGAGTGTTATTTTCATTTAAACGATAATGCAACAACTGAGAAGATGACATATATGCGATTTGGACATAATAGCACTTCCATCCATAGAATAACATACTCTCCACGATTTCTGAAACTTTTTATATTAATATTTTAATAACATTTTGTTATATAATTAAATTTTAATTTATTTGAAAAAGTAAAGCAATAGATGAATGACATGTGAAAATAGAGTGTATAGCAGAATTCTTGCAGGTCCATTGTAGAAAACCAATATCTCTCTCTTTATTCTAATTTTTTTAATATTTTAATCATGAGAATTTTCATTTTACCGATTAAGATACCCCTAAGAAAATGATTTCTGGTTGATTTTTTTTTTTTAAAATATTATTATTTTATCAAATTCTACCATATTTTACATTGGTTTAATTTGAACTTTTTTTATTAATTTATCGAATATCAACTTACAGTTTTTCTTTTGAGAAAAAATATCAAGTTATAGTTTTTTACTGTATATCATTAAATGCAAAATATTTCAATCTGAAACTAATAAGTCACTAATTGCAAATATTTCCATATCTGTACGCTACTAAATATATAGAAAAAAAACATGGCACTAACTGCACAAACAACAACAACAAGCACACATGTTTGCATTTTTAATTACGATGAACCCAGTCATGTTTCGAAGAAAAAAAGTCTGTGAATATGATGGACATTATGATACTCCTTTCATTCTAAGATGATACATATTTTTAAATTTTCATACATATTAATAAAATATATTAATTTTAGTTATATATATGTATTTTATGTTTAACTAGCTCTTATAATTATTATCTAATAGAAATGTAATAAACACAATTAACTTAATTAAAATTTAATTTTATCAAGTAAAATTGTATTAAAAATATGAAAATGTATATTTTAGAAAAAAATATTTTTATAAAACATAAATATTGTTGTAAAAAATAGAGTAGTTTATTTTGTTTGGTTTGATACTTAGGTTATTGAGTACTCTCTTTATTCCCAAAAAATATATTTTTTAGAATATTTATGCAATTAAAAATAAAATAAATATTTATAACTAACTTTAGTAATTATTTTTACTATACAATCTCTAATAATTATTAACCAGTGATATTTAACTAATTCACATATTTTCAGTTAATTTTTCCAAAAGAATATAGCTTATAAACATCAATTATTAAAACTACTTAAAATTTTTAAAATTTATCTTTATGAAAAAAAGTAAAATTAAAAAATTCTATTTTTGGAAACAGAGAGAGTATAAAAATTTACACCTGAACTTTATTTTGGGGATGTGTATTCCTAAACCTATTACTCTTTATGTTACAAAAAATATTTATTTTAAATATACATTTTTACCTTTTAATTGTATTTTATTAAGTAGTAGTGGTAGATTTTAAAATTCAACAAATTAAATATGTTTATTACATTTCTATTGACTAAAATTATGAAAAATAGTTCAACATAAAAATAATGTATTTATAACTAAAATTTAATATATTTTATTAATATATGTGAAAAAATTAAAATATGTATATTTTTGAAATATAATTTTAGATAAATCAAATATATTTGTTTATATATCATTTTGAAAACCAGTATCTAAATTAAGTCGGTTTGGTTAACCTAGTTCAATTTATTTAAGGGGGGAATTTAGATAACGATTAACTAAACTTTAAAAACGTTATTGGATAAGCGGCCTAACCTGAATCAAAATCACGGGTTAGGGGCCTTAAATGAGATATGTGTCAAAGGTTCGGCCCAAGTAGGAAGACAATGGTCAAGTATTTCTCGAGTAGGCCATAACCACTTTCTTTTTTGTTTGGTTCATCACATATGTATAAAATGGGTGTGCGATTATTGAGTTTATATTTAATTAGAAGTTGATTGTGTTTTCTTAAGTTTATGGGTGCAAAATGGGTCGGTTCTTAAATGATTTATCGTAATGGAAGGTAATCAACATGGAATAATTATATAATATATACATAAAATACGACAACTATACACGTTGCAAAAGCAAGCGTATGAAGAACAATATTATAAGAAAAAAAAACTGAAAATTTAAGGAAAAAAGTAAGAACCATAAAGAACACGAGTGGGAAGTTAAGTTAAATTGTCATATAACCATTCCTTTTTGGCCGGTCTCTTCCGACCAATCTGACGTGAATGTTGGTGTCCTTTTCCTGACCAGCCTTACGTTTCATGCGAAGACCCACGTTCCGGTCACATTCATCTCCTCCGTTTACGAATTAGCCACGCACTACATTTTTTTTTGTTTCTTTTAGTCACAGCCACGCACTACGTTTTCTTTGAAACTTTGTTTTATGAAGGGTCAAGGGTCATGACTCATGTATATGTCTAAAAATTAACAAAAGTTCAGTGCAAAACCTGGCAAATCCTATAAACGAATTTTTTTAAATGATCAATCGAAATACTACTTGTTCACCAAAATTTACCAGTTGCTCTTACGTAGTTCATTGTAAATTTCAGTGTTATATATATATATATTTTTTGTTTTAGCTATTAAAATTCCAAATTCAAAGTTTCCAGAGCTAGTACATTACGGACATGATAACTGGTGGTTGAGAGGTTGCAGCAGCTGTTCAGGCATGCAAACACATCAGATAGAATATATTGTAAATCACTAGTCACTATTGTTTTTTTCTCAACCACTAGTTACTCATTACATATATTTGTTTTGAGCTTTGATATGGAATTTCATAAGTTGTGTTTTAATGTCGGTTCACTTATTTGGTCTTCTATCAACATATCTTACACTGAATATCTATCATTAATGTATTTGAAACAGCGCATCTATATTGTGAAAAATGTTTTAAGCAGTTTTTGCTATGATTTATCGAGTAATCTATAAATCCTTAACAAACAAAAAAAAATCGAAAACTTAAAGAGAAGGTATACCATTAAATCTAGCGCGACAGAAGTTTGTTGTGTTATAGTGATAAGTTATCTTGTCACGTTTAAATATACGAACATGAAAAACAAAAAATATGCTATATGTTTGTAAAAAAAGAAAAGAATATGCTAATTATGAAGTACAGATTGGTGCAGAACTCAGAATGAAATCTCGTTCATACATTCATGTAATATTCTTGGAATAATGCCTAGATTTAGAGCAAGCAAAATGAAAAAAATAAATGTATGCGTTTTTACAAATTCTAAAGTTAGAACAAAAAAAAAGAATGGACGAAACGACCATAGTTTAAAAATCGATCTTGTACCTAAATTCGTCTATTTTTTTTTAAATTACAATCATTGGTTTTATAGAGATTAAGTCGTCAATTTAGTAAATCATGCCTACCATTTCTCAAATGTACAAATATCATAGCATCATTGTCATAATCATATTACTGCCATAAATATGATCACCTTTTTTAGCCTTGATTTTGTAAAACTTTTCGATAGATAATAATATGTATCACTTTCCATTAAAAAACATATGTGAAACAGTAGAGTTAATATTGTTTGATCCTAGGCAAATCTTGATATGAATACTCTATCAAGAAAATATTTTAGTGTAATCTATAATAATAAGATTACAAGTTCTTTTCCATAGCATTTATCACTTATCAACCATATAATATCAGTATCATTATCTTATATGTTTATTCATCAATTATCATTATCTTATCATCACAATGCACATTGGGAGCACTTAGTTTGACCAAAACTGAGAGAATTCACATAAAGCAACTTAGAATTGACAATAATATTAATTACTTACAAAAGTTGTCTTGAATGTTTTCTTTCCATTTGAATATAAACATAACTGCTGTAAAGTAGAAGCAAAACATTCCCAACCTTTGGTTTAGAGAGGCTCCTCTCTGCTGAGCTCTAGTTCTTCATGCATCATCTCATTTGTCCCTCTCCCTTTCTCTCTCTGAATTCTCTGTCTTCTCCTTTCTCATCTTCTCTCGTCTGTTCTGCTCTCATCTGCTCACATGAGTCGCGTGTCGTCCATTTGCGTGCTCTCTCTATGTATTATAATTACCTCATCATACACTACACTATCTATATTCATCATTCTTTCTTAGCGCTCATCACTACTTCACCAGCTGCACTCGCATCGGGGTTCTTTCTCAATTATCTTTCTCGTCAATTTTCTCTGCGCGATCTCTCTACCTCGTACTCAACACGAACAATTCGATAACCTACTATTCTCTGCTCCTGACCGTATCATCTCCTCTCCTCACATCTTATTCACTCTCAACTCTCTCCCTCATCACTCTTCATCCGTCTCCTTATGCAGTATTTCGCGCCTAGCTGCTTTCCTCCTCATCTCATCCATCTTCTATCGCATTCCTAGTCCGCATCTCATTAAGATCGTCTACAACTCACCTAATAATTAAGAAAGTACTGAGCATCACTTTTTATGTCTTCAATATTTATATCAATAAAAATCAAGACATTCAGATAAAATATTGGTTTAGATGCAAGCTTAGTCAGCAATGAAAAACCTGTCCTCTCACAGATTAAGCTTTCTCCTACCTATAAATATAGCCCAAAATTATATCACATAAGCACCACACACAACCCAAAAGTGTTACAAATATTAGCCAATTCACAAAGCTTTAAGTTACATTGAAAGTTTCAGTGGAGATGGACTTGAATGCTCAAGTTAAGAAAGCAGGATTCTTGCAAAGGCTTAAGGAGTTCCCTAGCAAGCTCAAAGAAGGCGTCACCAAGCGCATAAAGCATGTGCAAAAGTTTGGGAAAGATGATCCAAGACGGATCATCCATTCCTTAAAAGTGGGACTTTCTCTTACATTAGTATCCATGTTGTACTATGTACGACCACTCTATAATAGCTTTGGGGTTTCGGGTATGTGGGCGGTACTAACCGTTGTCGTAGTCTCTGAGTTCACTGTTGGTAAGTCTATTAAAAATGTCTACATTACTATGAAAACTTAAATAGGAAGATGTCTATTAAAACTAATGCTAACTAAAACATGTTTTCATATAGGTGGTACACTTTCAAAAGGTCTAAATAGAGGTTTTGCAACATTAACAGCCGGTGCCTTAGGGGTTGGTGCAGTACATCTTGCTAGACTCTGTGGAGACAAAGGAGGACCGATTGTTCTTGGGATATTCGTGTTCTCTCTAGGCGCAGCTGCAACATTTTCGCGGTTTTTTCCAAGGATCAAACAGAGATATGACTATGGTGCATTGATATTCATATTAACATTTAGTATGGTTGCCGTTTCGGGTTACCGTACGGATGAAATATTGGTTATGGCATATCAAAGACTATCGACCATTCTTATTGGTGGAGCGATATGCATCCTTGTGTCGATCTTCGTTTTTCCTGTATGGGCGGGCGAAGATCTTCACAAGATGATTGCTAACAACATTGTCAAACTCGCTAACTCCTTAGAAGGTGACTTACAATATCCAACATTTGATTTATTCTTAGTAAATATAATGAATATATAACTTATGCATGCATGCTTACGTATTTTAATTAAAAAGGTTTCGAGGGTGAATACTTTCCATCATCGGAGAAGACTTCAAAGGAGACTATCTCGTGTGTTCAACAATACAAAAGCATTTTAACATCAAAAAGCACTGAAGATACTTTGGTATAATTATCTACAAATATACAATAATTAACGTTCCTACGTGATGCTGTTGTAGTTAATTTATTTTATAAAAGTGTTCTAATATAATTGATGATCGTAACGTTTTTGTTTTGAAGGCGAATCTTGCGAGATGGGAACCGGGACATGGCCGATTCAGGCTACGCCACCCATGGACAAAGTACTTAAAGATCGCAGGACTCGTTCGTCAATGCGCCTTTCATTTCGAAATCCTCAACGGCTATGTTCTCTCTGACGTTAAGGTTCGTTGGTAATATATATCATTAGTTTGATTTTAAAACCATAACTTACTTTTAAAAACTGCAAACTGAATTGGAAAATGAGCCAAATTGTTATTTATCACTAATCACCGGATCGAAGTACAAGATTATTTTCAACAGGGGTATAAAAATTAATTAGATATAATTTTCAATGTAAGGAAATATATATGTGAATAGTCATTAGTTTTCTATCAATATATTTACTATTTAGTTCCAAGACAAGGTGACTCTGAATTTGTAAAATTGTCTAAATTGGGTAAGAATGTGTATATTTGCTACGTCGTATGCCATTATTGATTTTCCTTTTTTGTTATCTCCTCCAGTCACAACATAAGGCACATGCATAAATAAGTGTATTATAACCAGGACTAAAATTATAACCATCAAAGATTGCCTCTGTGATATGTAAACGCACCAAGCAGATGTAAAATAAAATACATAGGCTCTAGAAGGATAAAGTGTCTAAATAAATAAAAATAAAAACAAGATAGTAAGTAAATAATACGTATATATTAATGAATAATTAATGGTTCGACGGAATAATATTAACAATTTGCATGTTCTTTTTACGTGTGACGCAAGCAGATACCGCAAGATTTCATAAGCAAGATTCAAGAGCCATGCTCGATTATGAGCAGAGAAGCTGGTGAAGCCCTAAAAGCCATAGCCAAATCCATCAAAACAATGAAGAGAGACAACGTTTCTGTTAATAAACACATTGAAAAGTCCAAAAACGCCATAAAAACCCTAAGGGTTGCACTCACAACGTCTTCTCCAGAGGCAGAGAAGGATCTCTTGGAGATCATTCCCGGAGTCACAATGGCGTCAATACTGATCGAGATCGTTAACTACGTCGAGAAGATCTCTGAGGCTGTGGAAGAATTCTCCGGTCTGGCACATTTTAAAGAGACTCCAGATCCAAAAGTGTCACCGGAGTTAGGACAACATCAACTACTTCACAGGGGAAGTGTGAAGCCTGTTCTAGAGGGTGACAACGAGGAAGAAAACAATAGCTCTCCTCATGTTGTTATCAATGTCCATGATGAACAGCCTGCACCAACCACCAACGAGAAGAAAGTTTCGGGAGTAGAGAAGACGAGAGTAGATGTCGTGTAGATATGTATTTTTCATTGTCCAAACTTTAAAAACTCTTTGAAGGGAACTTGTTCAACATTTTCTAGTGTGTAAAAATAATATTAGTCATTTCACTAAGGGCCGGATTTAAGAGATCTATGCGAGATTTAACTATATTGTTTTTTCACAATTTGGGGGTTTAAAACTTTTTTATAGGGATCTACGTTTATATAGATTTTAACAAAAAATATGGAGGTATATTGTCAATGTTTCACTTAGCATGGTACAAGACCGGCCATGATTTCACTTATGATCAATTGGCTCTTAGAAACAGTTGTGAACTAGATAACCATTCGTATGAAACGCATGATTAGAATCAACTTTGGGATCCAAAATCTCATCCTTTGCTCTGTTTGCAACGGTATGATGTAAGATGAAAAGAAAAAAAATATTATTTGTAGTTAATTTCTGTCCTGAAGAATAAGAATGTGCCACTGAAATATCTGGAATATTCGTTCCATTTAAAATGAGGAATAGGTAGGTCAACATGTGACTAGGCAGGTTAAGGTGTTGGTAAAAGTGTTTATCAGAGTTACTAATTATGAAGTCAAACTAAATTAAAATAGTAAAAGAACAAAATTAAAGTAAGGATCTTTAATCAGACAATAACTAATGGTAACTGAAAAGGAGTTTGGATCCCCAAATCTGATTTAAAGTAGTGCATTGTAAGGCTGACCATCCTTACGCATGAAGTTTATTATTTGTATTGATTAATTTGTACAGTAGTACTATGGGTTAAAAAAACAATTCAGTTAGAGGAGTATCTAATTATTTAAAATGTGAACAAAATGAAATGAATATTGTCTAATATTATACAGAAATCAGGAAGATTCTACTTTTAGTTTTAAAAAATGATCCGA
The DNA here is from genome assembly GCA_905132765.1 of Moricandia arvensis. Classification (NCBI taxonomy): domain Eukaryota; kingdom Viridiplantae; phylum Streptophyta; class Magnoliopsida; order Brassicales; family Brassicaceae; genus Moricandia; species Moricandia arvensis. The sequence continues at coordinate 7,472 of CAJHQP010008725.1, read as the reverse complement.
CGAGTCCAAAGGTCAAAATGTAAATGCATGTAGTCAACTAAATAATCATGCATGTAGTCAACTAAATAATCGGTTTAATACATACATTTTCAGTCGATAAGTTAATAAATCTAATGTTTTGAAAATTTATATATTTCCGGATCAACAGTTATGCATCAAAATTTAATTTATATATTTGGTATACTTAAATATATTGCTGATGAAACTGCATATTCTTCAAATATATTGAATGCTGAATCGATTCAAATTGCATTGTTTCTTTTTTCTGACGTAATGTGTATGATCTGGAATTAAAAAATAGTTTTTTAGTTTCGAAGAAAGGTCAAGAGTAGAAAGATGAGTGTCACGTGCGGTGCATGGTCGTCTACTCGGCTTGTACTTTGAACCTAACCCCTTTCAAGTAAACATACGTTGTAGTGGAACGAGCCCATCACGTGTAAATAGAACGAATATTACTACTTTTGATTTCTGACAACTAGTTTTTTTTGGGGTGCAATTTTGACAACCAGTTTACTTCCTTTGTTATAGAAGAAAAGATTATGAATTGTCAGCATGCATGGGACTTATGGTCCTGGCGAGTTGGCGTAAACCTAGATAAAAAGGAGTCTTTGGCCCATCGAAAGACAGTGTCTATTAATCAAATTAACTCGGTGCAAAGAGTCTAACAACACACAATAAGACAACACATATATATGAAGAACTATAAGGACATGATTAACCAAGAGCTTTAAGTGTGAGTTTCTTAGTTTTTTTAAATGATGTTTTTTTAATTTTTAACTAAAAAAATTTAAGAATCGTTTCTTAAATAAGAGACATAAGAGACATCTCTTAGAGCATGATTAATCGGAGTTCTTAGCGGAAATAAGACACTGTTTCTTAACTTTTAACTGAGAAAATTAAGAATCGGTGGTGGTGCCGTGTCTAAACCCTTTATGCCATGATTAACCCGAAGCTTTTAAGGTGAGGTTCTTAACTTATAATTTCACATTTTTTTTTACATTTTTCGGCTAAGACCATGATTAACCGGGATTCTTTGGAGTGAGGTTTTTAACGGAAAATAAGAAATTATTCCTTAACTTTTAACTGAAAAACTAAGAACCGGTTCTTAACTTTTTCAGTTAAAAGTTAAGAAACAGTTTCTTATTTTCCGCTAAAAACTTCATCCCTAGGAATCCCGGTTAATCATGGTCTTAGCCGAAAAATGTTAAAAAAAATAAAATTATAAGTTAAGAACTCCACCCTAAGAGATTCAGATTAATCATGGCCTAAGGGCATGTTCATTGCAGGGTTTTTAGGTGGGGTTCTTAACTTTTGTTAAGAGCCGATTCTTAGTTTATAACTAAGAAAAACTAAGAACCGGCTCTTAAATAAGAGTTTTAAGAGCCGGTTCTTATCCGTAAAGTAAAAAAAAAAAAAAACGAAAAAATGAAAATTCAAAAGTTAAGAACCCCACCTAAGAACCCCGCAATGAACATGGCCTTAGGGGAGGTTGTTAACCAAAAATAGTGGTTGGCTCCGTCACTTTCCCTAAGAACCGGTTCTTAAAATCTTTAATTAAGAACCGACTTTTACACTGTTTCGTAGATCCAACTAACACGTGACGGTCTATGGTTGGTTCGTTTTTAAATTTCTTTTTTTTTTAATTATGAAAAAAATAAAAGTTAAGAAACCCCATTTACCAATCATATATATCCTCCAGCAATCCTTATGTACACGAGAAAAGAACAATAATGTAAACAACTCTTTATGCCGAACATGAGATGGTACGGATAACTTACCTTCAAGACCGGCTTAGCACTATATTGAACCTTTGGGGAAAATTATTTTTATACATTATAGTTAACTAAACATAATATTATGGGTTCTTGTTGTAATAGAAAAAAAACAAATATTTGAACTTTTAATGTCATTAAATTTATAGAATTTCAGGGTGAAGTTCACTCGAATACACTGTTTATCTTCCATTTTAAGCCGGATTGCTTACCTCAACAATTCTACTCTTTGGAAAAGAGAAAAATCGGATGCAATAAATATGTATTTAATGGCTGGAGACATGACCGGATCTGGACATAATTCTATGAATTATTAGGCCATGATTAAAAGGAATCATTAAAAGAGTTTTTTAAGATGTGGAACCCATGAACAATATAAGATTTGGTTACAAAAACTATAACCTAAAAACCGGTTTTTAAGAATCTCTTATACTGTTTATGGGTCCCACTGACATGTCTCGGCTCGCGATTGGTTCACTTTAAAAAAAAAATTAAGAAATCTAAATGAATTTCTTAAGATTAATCATGACCTTAGTTTTAGTTCCTCGAAGTTTAACAGATTTTCTACATAGTACACCTCCGAATTATGAAATAATTTTTTAGTGAAAGTTATTTTAAAAAATGTTTAATAGTCTCAAAATCTCTGATCCGGCTCTAGCCGAAGAACGAGGAAGTGAGAAATAGTTACAAACTCACAAAAAAAACAATACATCGTCAATCTATTCATAAATTAGTCGACGACTTGTTCATTTTTACATTTACTTTCTCTTGTTCAATTCATGCGATTTCTTATGCTCACACTTCACTATAACAATTTTTTTTATTGATTCATCCTTTTTGTTATCCAAATCCGGTTTCTCCCTTCAATATATAATTAGTAAAATGATTTGCGAATGACAACGTTCATCCTTTTCCACATTATAACAATAGGCCCATTACGGCTTAAAATGTTGGCCCATTATATTTAACCAAAAGACCAACGGATAGGCTTTGACTGATTGTCAGGGCCTCGGAAAATCAGGCTTTCCGGTGAAGTTTCGGTTCAGTTAAACCCATTGAAACATCTTTGATTAGGGGCTTGGATACTATAACAATCTGCAATTTTTAATGATATATAGAACTTTCATAGGACAGAAGAGTAAACAACACTGGCTAAACAGAAAAATATTAGAAGCTAAGTTGCAATAATACGTATCCTTAATTAAAAAAGTAAAGTTTATCACTAAGAGCAGGATTAAAGCATGAGTGAGTGGGTTTTTTAGGGGGTGAAAAGGAGGTGAGATCCACCAAAAACCCAAAAACCAATTTTCAAAATCATCAAATAAAAATCGATTATCAAGGGATTTTTGCATTGTTCACGGATTTCACTGACACGTGGCGATCCGCGATTAGTGTTTTTTATTTTTATTTTTATTTTTATTTTTTTAATTAGAAAAAAGTAAGAAACCTTCTATGCATTTTACCTTTAATCCTACTCTAACACTAGTGTGACTCACAACAGAAGAAAGCTGCAAAAACCGGAATAATTGTTCATGTATTGAACTCTGCCTGATATTTTGATTTATCTAGACCAGCTAAATGCGTTAACACAGCAATCATTCTCGAGATTATTTGTGCAGCTTAATTAGAAACCACCCACAGTTTCTATTAGTTGAATTTTGCCAAAACCATGATCTAATACATACAACAACAATTGGATATGTAATTTTGTAATATCAAAATTGTATATTATGTCGACCGATAGCAATTACAATTAGTGCCCACTTAAAGTTCTCCCCTCCTCTAATATTACAACACAAATCAAGCGAAGATGATCTAGTGGTTTTGAGGGAACTTTGATCTCAATACGAACTCAGGTTCGAATCTCGCTGGTCACTGGAGATAAAATTTAACATCTGAGCTCTCTTAGCATCCGGTGACCGAGACGTAATCCAACCGATAATGTCAGCTGTTACGGACTCTCGCCGATAGTGTAGATCCACTTCGGTGAGAACCAAGAAACACCGAGTTATTCAAAAAAAAAATTACAACACAATGCTTAGACTTCAGAGCAGCCGTTGTAATTAAAAATCAACTTAACAAGACAAAGAAAATGATGGACACAAGTGGTGGTTTTTCTCTTGGCAGCTAGTGTTAGGTCACTTAACGTCGTCTTTTCCATCATGGAGAGAGTACGTGGATAAATGAAACTTTGTTTCCTTCTCTATCACTTATTAATCCATACATGTATTAAAAATTTATTGTCCATATGTATACAAATAATTGATCATTTAATACTTAAAGGTTATATTGGACTCTAAATTCTTATCACTAATTAAATGGACTTATAGTCGGTAACGAAAAGTCATCTACCCATGTGATAGCTCCAAAAATATATTCATCAAATATTGATTAGAACAATAACTTTGATTACAAAACAGGTTATTGCATTAATCGGTCCAATAAGTCCGAATAATTTATAATGTTTTTCAGCATCTTTTGAATAATTTTCTTTTCTGAAATTTAAGTCAGAAGCATAGACTCAGTGGACAAAAGTTTTGCAAGATACTTAACCACATAATTCTGATTACTTTTTTTTGATATGACTACCACACTGTCTGTTCCGAATTTAGAATACCTTTCGACTAATGTTAGGGGGTGAACCAATCATCTGTTACGATCCACCATGTAAACTATTTGGGTCAAAGTCCAAACCCATGCTAACCAAATAATTAATAATTTAGTTCCCAAAGAGAATCGAACTCATAACTAATGTGGGTGCACACCAAACCCTAAAAAATTGCCACTAAGCTACCATCATTTGGTTACATAATTCTGTTTACCTTTTAACTACGATTTACACTTAATCAGTTTACGGTTTTGTAAGTATGAATATATTATCACGTTTAATTTCAATTATAGCTTTGGTTGTATTTTCGTGTATATTTATTTATGGCCACATTTTTATAGATAATATGGAAAGTGGAAATGTTTTTTTCTGTTACCCTAGAGAATTTTAAACCTAAATCAACTAATCTCGCAAAATCTACAGAAATCTGATTACTATTATTTTATTTTTGTTATTTGAAACGTCTACAATTGGCCTAGAACTATTAAAAATGCAGTAAAAGAGTTCAATTCTAGTAAAGAAGAGCATTCATAGTAAATCATTCAATCTAGCGTTCTAAACATTCGACTTCAAACGAGGAAGCTGGGAATGAAATTTACTAGCTGGATTTGTTATTATTGTTGAAGAAATCTTCGACCACACATAAAGTCACCTTTCTATAGGAACCATCCACCGACCATACCAACCATCTTCCCATTCACAATTTCACCATTTCTAGAAATATAGAATATATATATGACGTAAAATGATATTCAGCAATTAATATATTACGATATAAATTCAATAGTGTGTACTGTAACATTTGACTGAATATGTAGATGTTAAACGTATGTTTGCCCAAGAAAATAAGGAAGAGAAATTTATATACTTACATCAACCAAAAATAAGATAATTTTGTAAAACATTGAGAACACATTTATTTTGTTTTTAATAGACATTAATTTTGGTTGTTTCATACAAATCTATCTTGATTACTACTATAAAGATTTTGGTAATATAAAAAGAATACCTTGACTTGCCTATCATTCTCCTATAAAGCATAGATACAATACAATTAAGCTAGCCCATTATTTACAACACATCAAATAAACAAAAAAAATATCTCTTAACAACTTCTCCACTTTCTCCCCACCACCACCGGAGAAAGAAAAGCCACCACCACCATGACCTCCAAAGACTGTGGCTCCCACACACACTCTCGCCGGAAAATAATCCGGCGAATAGTATGGTCAATCATCTTCATCCTCTTCATCATCCTCCTCACAATCCTCCTCATATGGGCCATCCTCCAACCTTCAAAGCCACGTTTCATCCTCCAAGACGCCACCGTCTACGCCTTCAACGTCTCCGGCAACCCACCGAACCTCCTCACCTCCAACTTCCAAGTCACTCTCTCTTCCCGGAACCCTAACGACAAGATAGGCATCTACTACGACCGCCTTGACGTCTACGCTACTTACCATAGTCAACAGATCACTTTCCGAACATCGATCCCTCCCACGTACCAGGGACACAAAGAAGTCAACATATGGTCGCCGTTTGTCTACGGGACGGCCGTTCCCGTAGCTCCCTTCAACGCCGTTAGTCTTGACGGCGATCAAGATAACGGCGCTGTGGAGTTGATCATCCGTGCTGACGGTAGAGTGAGGTGGAAGGTTGGTACGTTTATTACAGGGAAGTATCATCTTTATGTGAGGTGTCTTGCTTATATTAACTTCGGTAATAAAGCTGCCGGAGTTGTTGTCGGAGATAACGCCGTTAAGTATACGCTTACGAGTACTTGTAGGGTTAGTGTCTAATTAAGGACTCCATTATATATTATAGTCTTCTTAATTATTACAAGGGATGTGAATTGTACATTTTGCTTATACGATGGCAAATATTACAGATCCGCGATGTTGTTGTGATGAGTTGTAAGAATTTAAATATTGAATACATTTTTAATAATTAAATCCTAATTTGTCGTCAATTTTTTTTTTTTCTTAAACTATATTTTCGGTGATCTTGTGATCCTATTACTATCATTTCACCTTTTGCTTCAAACTTTTTCGATGATTTTTTTTAGTAGTCGGTAAAGCTGGACGGCGATAGAATATTAAAATCAATCGAATGGATTATGACTCGTTTGTGTTATGGTGTCACACTGTCACTATCTAATTGTCCATATATATATATATAAGTGTGTCTCCATTTTTTCTTATATTAAATCGAGAATATTCTAGCGTATTTTTTTACAATGCAAAAAGAATTGGGAGAAAACAAATAAGAAAGTTCAAAAAAAAACCATGAGGATTGGAATTATTTTAGTATATACTATGTGATTTGTAGATTTTTTTTCCCTTTGTTTATTGATGATGTATTACGTAAAATATGGGTTTCATGCATAATAAAGCACATCCTTTTAAAATGTTGCGTAACTTAGGAGCTATCGTGAATATTATTGGATCTTGAAATGGGAAAATCAGGATCCGATACTCACTGATACAAGTACAAACTTACAACATATTTAGCTAATCACTTAATATTATTATATTTACAAAATTGGCATTTAATAGTTAGAATGATTTATATTTTAGTATTTAAATAATTTAGTCTATTTTTCTTGGTCAAAATAATTAAGTCTATTATATTGCATATCAACGTAGTTAGACAATCAACATCTAGTCTTTGTTAAAATGTTTGTTTTACTAAAGAGAATGCCTACTTTTAAACAACTATGAGAGAATAATTCATTCAAGTTATCTTGAATGTATACTTTGAATTTCATGCACATGATGTATACACAATTTTTCTGGAATAAAATTGTCTGAGAAACCTAACCTTGGTTTTATATTATGAAAAATAAAGTGGTTATGATTTATGAACGTGGTATGTGGGCTGTTGACACTTCACACAGGCACTAGCTACAAACTATGATTAAGACATTGCCAAACTCACATAATTTTATAGAAGTTGTCCTTTTCACCTAACTTTGAAATAATGTATACAACATCGGAAATTCGAGGAAGTTGACCAATGTTGCCATTAGTAGATATGCAAATATGGAATCACTCAACGTTTGATTAAAGATACATTCTTAGCTTTCTCGAAAT
>CAJHQP010008724.1:0-25561 GCA_905132765.1 Moricandia arvensis | reverse complement strand
CGGGCAGGGGGAGGGCGGGGGGCGGGGCGCGGGCCGGGAGGCGAGCATGATGAAACAATTATTGTTTAAGAAATGAGCCATCGACTAATGTCATTCTTATTAGTCATCGATCGACGCTAACAGTCGAGATGAACGGAGCAGTGATCTCACTAACCCTATAGGTATAATCAACAACGATAGCTAATACAAAACCGCTTAAACCCAATCTTAATTTAAGTCTGCATATCTAATACCTACTTAGAATTTTCCCTAAGTCTAATCTCTCTAATATAAATCCTTCACAACACAAAATCATCTTGAAGTCTGCCTTGTGCCCCAATTCCTTAGAAGTCTCTGTGCACTTCGATCCCTAAGTTACTACACTGAAACCTCTTAATTGATAGCAGTAAAGTTGGGAATAATAAGATTACATTTGGAAGTGAATAAAAAAAAAACTTTAAAAAAATAAAATTTTCCCCAAACATCACAATGCATCGAGCTATTGATGGCCAAAATTTCTCAATGTATAGTCAAGGAGATATCAGAGATATTCTATCAGAGAGCAGCCATCATTGGCGGACACACTCATTTTTGGTTGCAGAGCTATGCAGAGAACTTCGATAGCGAACATGCCAGAGACAGAACATACAATAAAGCAGAAGTAAGCATAACATGTGCTACAAGCATTATCCAGAGACCCCTAGGAGCATCGCTCAATGGATGCGACATATTACAGCAGGAAAGCATGATAATCATTAGCCCAATTTAACCAACAATATTAATCTGCTTCACTACGTGCATGGCGGGGTGAAGAAAAAGATAACTCTTCTCATCAGATCATTCAGACACATCCACACAAATGGAGCAGCAAAGTGCCATCGATCGACGGAGAGCTTGACACATCAGCGCGACACGCAGAGCATTAGACAGAACGCTGGTACCGAAGAGATTGAATATCACATAACACAGAATAGCAGGATGTCTGGTTACCCAAACACATTGAAAACCTTCATTGAGAGGATGAGTTAAATTTGAGCATAACCACAAGGCAGGAATAGGGACAAAGCCAAACAAACACAGGTGGAATTCAAGCCATAAGAAGCTTCATTGATACTATGTTCCAGATGAGCATAGACAGATGTCCGGAAAATTTTTTTTTCCAAACATGAGATACCTCACCCCATCTTAGTCTAAACATAGGTAAACGTCAAGCTAAAGAACTATAACCAAGTATTTGAAAGGAAGGAGGGAAAATCCCCACTATTTAGGTAGTTTTCAATTCAATCTACTCTTCATGATATTTACTAATTTATTTTTTTTGCAGTAGAAAAAGGAGAAAGATCGAGAACCAAGCTACACTACGATCGACGCAGACAAAACCTCGGCCGATACCGCATCAACCAATCTCGACGAATTCATAGACCACTTACCACGATCGAACAATCTTAAAACAGAGTCTGGTATTTTTGAGTGTCCTATCACTTTTACTTATTTTAATTTTTCCCAACCTATTGAGACGCGATAACACTAAGGACATGTTATTAAGTCATCCGGAGGAGGTTTACTAGAGGCTGTTTCCTTTTTGAGTTTACTTTCTTATGTATTTTATTGATTTTTTAAGTCAAGAAATGGATATATGATCAGATATTCTTTTTACTTATTATCTAAACCAATTTTAGCACCATTCTAGATTTGTAATGATTGCAGAGATATAAAGATACTAAAGTGGATCATCTTGCCACTATATCAACACTTACATAGAAGTTGAAGAAACCAAAGATAATCGCCAACTTAATTCTGACTTATTATGCTGCTAATTGGGCGTTTGGAACATACATAGGATCAGATCCCTTCTCTCTTTCTCTTCGACATTTATGAAATAAAAGATTGAGAGTGATTTCCTGAAAGCATGCAGAGGGTAGGTGACAGGAGGTTTTTATGCTTATTTCAAATGCAAACACTCTATCAAAGTTAACCTTACGCCAACAATACTCTTTCCAAGAGAGGTCACAATTATATATAGTATATAGCATGAATCCACAAGAGCATGGAGGAACACAATAAAGACTCAATCACTCAAGTCGCGCATGAGCTAGGAAAATAAGCACTGAATAAAACAATAAATAAACTATAGCAGATATTAGCCGAGCTCTGATTGTAAGTAAACAATAATAATAAATAGCTAGATCTATGCGCTTTTCATACAAGTGCGATTATATGAGGCATATATGCTAAGGGTAATTAATCATAGAACTCGATATCTGATGTAAAGACGACCAGCTCTCACTGCAGAGTACTAATCTATGACTAAGACGCGATGTCTCAGCTCTCGCTTGTTTACACGGATGACCGTCGATCGATGGCAATGCATCTTGCGTCGCATCGCATGGTCACTTGACTCAAGATTATGACCTAATTTGATGAGCTTCACTAAAATAACTAAATCAACTCTCATTTTTTTTCTAGCAACCTAGCTCAACAGGATTAATTCTGGTAGTTGACCATGCTCTCGCAAATGATTTCAGATCTTTCGAAGGGAGTGCTCACCGCTGGTACGAGTACTTATTTTCTTTCAACAGAGGAAGAACTTGTGCGCCTACTCTATCCTCATGATTAGGGTTCTAGTTAGCTATTCGTAGAACAAAAGCAATAAACCAAATTATATGATAGATCTAATAATAATCCTAGCAATTCTATAGTTTGCTAATCGCAATCAATACCATTAATAAACCCTAAACCTAACAAGAGATCTACTCAGACATGATCTGTGTCATAGATGAAGTAATAAATGAATAGATATAGATATCCATATAAACACAAAAAGTTTCAGAGAGAAGACTATGAAGGACGTTCCTCCCTTCTCTACATAAACCCTAGAATTGAATAAAACAAAGCTTGCTCAGCATAGTTGTCAAGAAATGGCCTTAGAAACTCTATAACTAGGGTTTCTAGGGCGTCATGAAAGGTATTTTAGGTAATTTTGATGGCTCTTGCGGCTTAGTCGCGCCATATTACAAGTCGGGCCTGTCTTCTGGATCATCTCGATCGAAACCAAGCGGTTCCGTCGTATCGACAGTCATTCATCTTCTCGACAGCTTTCTCTTCATTAAAAACAGGCTTATAACTTGGCTGTATGATCCTGATTGACCTTAACCAGGTAGGCATTGGAAATATAACACAAATATATATTTTATGTAAAAATATCAGCCACCCCAGAATAGCACCGTGGAAGGTCGCCATCCATAGCTAACATCTGCACGCCATCTTCGCAATTCTGGCATCTCTAAAAGCTCCAGAATCACCAAAGTCTCCAGCAATGTATCTAACGCTGAAATTACTCTCTAAAACATACTACAAACACCGCAATAGTAGACTCTAAATAGGCTTATATCATGCCATAATAGTGGTAAATATCGAGCCCTATCAGTAGGTAAATTACTTGATGACCCTATATCATAATTCAGAAAGGAATGATCACACACTGTGAGAAGCGCAGGGATAGGATAAATTACGAGTAACCCTATTATTCGACTACACTTTGTTAAAAAAAGGATGGAAATATGGACTGCTATCAGACATCATTGCATTCATTGGACTTATGTATCTAGAGAAGAGAGAAGAGGGAGAAAGGATCTTAGAAGACTGCTGTCGTGTTCAGATACTTGTAGGGTAAAAGTCCATGTGTCCTTGCATAAATACTCCCAAGGCTAGAGCCTGTACACTTTTATTTATGAAAGAATGAAGTTAGTTGAGGGTGAGTGAGACTAATATTTTTCTAAGTTGATGTAGAATGAATTTGCTGTGCTATACTAGGATAAGGTATATAAATTTCTCTAAAATTGACACTTGTTTGAGTGTGGTTGCCAAGCAGTATTAAAGGTGATAATTATAAGCTAGATTTTTGTGAGTCCCTGTGTTTTAAACCTCTTCCATAGGTTTACCGCTAGTTTGCTTGAAGGGAAGCAAGATTAGATCTGGAGGAGTTGATAGGTCCTATATTTACCTGTTAGACCTATTGGAGTTGTGTTGAATTTCTAGATATGTTTTAAAGTATGTTTTAGTCAAGTGCATTTTGCGGAGTATTGTAGCAGATTATGCAGGTTTTCTGGCAGCTAAGAGAGATAGGCGAACCCTCTAGTGGTCAAAATAAGCTAAGATACAGTCGACACAAAGCATAGCGTCGATCGACGACACACCCTTGCCTTCGATCGACGATCGATGCTAGTATCCCAATTCACAAAGTGCACGACTTGAAGCCAGGTCATAGAAATTACAAGAGTGCACGTAAACAATTTTTACCTAGTTTATATTACTTTGCGAGTGTTTTGTGAAAAGAGGAGATTTAAGATACTTTTCAGAACAAACATAGTAGTTTAAGGTTTTGGGGAGACGATCAAGACTTCTCAAGCTTTGTATTCGTAGCCACTTTCTATCCCTATTCTTTATCTTACACATTATTTTATGTTTATTATTATGTTCTACTTGGTTATGTTTGAATAGTCTCCTTGCTAGATTTAGGGTTTATTAATGGTTCTGATGGATTAGCCAAACAATGGAATTTCTATAGTGATTATTAGATTTACCATCAGCAATATACTTATTTCATGTGTTCTTGATTAGCTACCTAGAACCTTGATCTTAGGATAATTGGCACTGCGAGAGTAGGATCGTTACCTGAATAAATCCTGTTGAGCATAAATACCAGGTACGATCGAAAGAACGGTCTAATAATTCTAAGTGAACCAATCGAATCTGTTCGATTAATGCTTGACAAGAGAAAGCCATTGTACGATGTCGTTTGCATACCATCGATCGACGGTCATTCTGAATTTACACACAAAAATTGTAGACTTTGAGCTTAGTCATAGGAATATATGTAATTTGATATCCTAACTAATTGAATTAGTGTTCTAGGATTTAAAACCCCTTGGCTTTATCTATTATAATTCACTACATGAAAACCTTAGATCTCTCTATTTACTTATTCTAAGTTTAGTAATTTCCTAGCATAACTAAGTCAATTATCAAATCTATAGCGTGCCTTCTCTCTCTGTGGATTCGATCCCCAAGTAATACAGCTGAACCTCTTATTTGAGACAGTAATCAGTAGCGCTATGGTAATTTGAGCATGTATCAGTGTGCTCCAGTAAGGTTTGTTGCATCTCCTGGTAAACCTCCTTCATTGTTGCCTACAACCGGATCGGTTGGGCAACAAGGTCGGGTTGACACCATCCAGACCACTTAGCTGGATTGCCCAACCACCTCCGTATTCTTACGGTTCTTTCCCGATTTTATTTTTCCACGCCAAGGATTCCAAATCATGTATTACACAAAATATAACATATTACAAGAAAACAATCCCTAGACTAAGCAATCGAGGTATCTTACCGTGTGAACTACCATAACCCAAATTATCCTAGAATCAAAAATGCTCTGATACCAAATTGTATGACCCGATCCTAGGCTCCAAGACCCAGTAAGACCCGAGACTTACACTAATCAAAAACCGATCATTTGATTCTTCTTAAGTCTATTATTTTCTAAGTCATTTTCAAGCATATGATGTTCATATCAATTGATCTAGATAACAAGATAAATCAGTAATTTATTAAACATAAAATGAGATTCATTACATTGTTTAAGTTGCATTTAGGCTATCAAAAGTTCATTCCTAATGCGATCTATCCACACACCACACAGTCCTTCACTGACCGAGTCTTCACGGCTCCTTGATCGTACCACGATCAACCGCATATCCTCGCCATGTGCTATGGGTGTTAGATCCCTTTTCCAGGCCTTTATACATTCTTTTAGTATCCATATCCAATCGGCCTTTCTCCCCTCGAACGATCTCACTCGCCAGAAAGAATAAACCACCACAATCGACCTTTCTTTGGTCGATCTTTTACTTTCTTTCTTTCTTTCTCTCTTTCTCCCAGACTTTTCATGTGTTTTCCTTAGGACCTGATGATTATTTTAAAACCCCAGGACTTCATATTTATTGGGGAAGGTTCAGCAAACTGCCTAGGCCGAAAGGGTGCAACTTGATGGCCGAATGGGTATGACTTGGTGGGCGAAACGGGTGCCACCTGATTGATTCCCATACTAATGCCTATAACCGCCCCCTAGCAGGTCTAGCTTTTACTTAGATGCCTACTCAAGCCCATGTACGTCTCGCATGGACCCTCTTGGCCATGACCACCTTGGGTTTATGACCTGGCCCGGATCACTGTCTGGACCTGGACTAACTGCCACAGACCAGAACACTCGGTCCAGCTGAGTGGAGTTGACTCCCAGCTGAAATATCTGAGTTAGATAGCCCATCAAGCTTATTGAGATGAACCACTATCTGTAAGCTCCTACCTTAGTTCTCCCAGCTTGTTAAGCTTCCGATTTGCATCGTCCAGCTACAGTACGACTCATTCATTTCCCTTATTCTCAGTTCCTTCTTATTTTTCTAAGTCTCAGAAGGCTGATGCACTTAACCATCTTGTTAGATCAAGGAACGCTTGCCTTTATATCATACGACCTGCTGGTTTGTTTCCTCGCACCAAAAATTGTCCCAACTATCTTATATAGGATCGGGTATGCGATACATACAATTTTTCTTCTCTGACCACAGAAGTGAATTGTTGCATGCCATGATAAGAGGATGACTTGCTTCCTGTAGCAATGACTTGGAGCTTCATTAGAGAAGTTAGTGTGGCTTCCCAGCTTTGTTGCAAGAAACCGACAACGTGTAGCCATTGTGTGCCAGAGCTGGTATGTGAAGGGAAAATTGAAAAACAGATGATCCCTACTCCCGGCTTCGATGTTACACAAAATGCAAATAGGACTTGTATTCAGACCCCAATTCAGAAGCATATCCTTTGTTAGGCAATGATTTACGACTGCAAAGCCAGATGAGGAAAGCGTGTCTTAGAATACCACTATAAAACCAGCTTTATATTAGGCCAAATGACAGAAGCTCATGATTCACAAGGAGGCATAAGTGAAGCTTATTAAGTATTTATTGGTTGCAATTCCATCCAAGCTGCCATTCATAGTATTATGAAGTTTCTGATAGGGTGATGGTTGTCAGATGGGCTTTTACTAATATTTTAGCATAAATTCTTGCAGGTCATAGGATTCACCTCACCTTGATTATATAGATTACAAAGATTTTTCGACAGCCCATTACCCCACCGATTATGGCGGACCCATATTAAAGATATGCTCTGAAGTTTCCAAAGGGGGCTCCAATTATGCTTCCATAACAAACAGGTTCTACCGTCTTCAACCCTCATCTTAACTCTAGAGAATGCCTCATTTTTGAATTTCAGGAGTGTATTTGTTAACCATGAGAATACTCTCTTTTTCTCCATGATCTAGTAGTTAGATAAGTTACCTTCTAGGACATTTCTATATATCATGCTACCTATATTGACCCTAACTGAAAGAACATTAGACATATAAGTTTGAGGAAAACAAGCCTTATTCCATATAAGTAGATTGTACATCCCCAATCTTACTTCTTCTTTAGTTAGGGTTGCGTGTATGTCACTCTAGTTGTGCAGTGGCCATCCGGGGACCCTTTCCATGGAAACTTACCGTATAGAAGTTTATCTTGGCAATCACACTTTATGGAAGAATGAAGGTCAAACACTAAAGGATGTTATTCATGTGGTAAACTTCACTTGATCAGCAATAAAACTTCAAGCGATGATGACATTTTGAACTACATGTACTGATATTGAGCTTAATTTGATGTAGCAATTGCTCACAATTAGTTAGGATAATTACTTTGTGCATAGGAGAACACCAACATATCTTACTAGGAGGCATCCGTGAGAGAGTCCAGTAGATGCTGAGATTATGGCCAGATCCTGATCAGTGACTCCTGAGGAGACAATGGTTGATTTGATTATGCTCACTGCAAACCAGTAAGTTCCATGAAGCTGTGCAGAACTTTTGGTACTCCTTGTACTGAGCTGATGTTACCAAACAGTCTCGATAGAACCAAAGGTATCCAATATAGGGAAACATGGGCGATCAAGGAGACTTAGCCACATAACCTAGTCCACAGGGCGATATGACTGTGATTGCTTGCAGATCGATCCGAACATGGTGATCAAAGAGAAAAAGAGAATCGTGATGTGACTGGAACACCGGAGTGCACACCTAAGGTTAGTGGATGAACTGGATAAGCCTTAGCAATGACCTTCAGGTGAATCCGAACGCGTTTATGGGCGATCGGTCAAGCGGTTACATCCTTCTGCATGATCGTTTCTTTATTTCTTCTGATGAACGATCTAGTATCTTAGGCCTTAGGGCTGAGTAATGGAACATGGCTGTAATCCGGTCCGATCATGTGATCCAATGCTTAAGTGCTGGATCCGATAGATCATAGACCATATCCGAATGACTCAATCTGGTTATGGCTGATTCCGATGATCTAGATCCGCAAACTGAACCCGATCGATCTCGCTAACTGACTGGATAAGTCGAACGTTACTAAGGGGATTTGGGATGAATTTAGAAAGAAACCGATTTAATGTTGCATGCATTAGAAACTGACTGTTAAGTTATCAGATAGATGCTTATATTTTGTTTGTTTCATGTCGAGACCCTTGGCCCAAAGAAGATGATGCTCTCCTTGTGACATTCAAGGACTATCCACATCCTCGAAGAGCTGTGGCATCGAGGGAATGCACACACAGTCCACCTAAGTGAGGAGTGGGACTATTTCAACAGTCTATATTACAACGCCTGGCAAGGCGTCACCATCGGCCAACTTAGTTTGCCTGACAAGCGAACCTTGAAGAAACTGAGGCTCTCCACCGACTTCAAACAGATGGTGCATGAGCTCGGATTAGGAACCATGGCTACTAAGCCATATCCTCTCTACCCAGACCTGGTGAGGCAGTGCATCTCCATAGCTCAAGGGCTCTACAAGAGCCCCAGGGCGAACGTGGCACATGAGGCCACCCTGACCTTCTTTCATCAGAGGCATCCGGTACAGGATCCCCATCCCACAGCTGTGGAAGATATACGGCTTTCACATTGGTACCAGTGCTTGTACGGTTGCTCCTTTTCCTGGTCTGCCTACTTTATGGGGCCTCATCGGGACATGCATTTGACTCATACGGACGTTCGTCACCCCACCGTGCACTACTTTCTGAAGGTCCTTGCTAACACCCTGTTGTGCAAGATGAAACCAACAAGGTTCGGGTTCAGGAGCTGACACTTCAATACTATTCCGTCAGCGAATTAGTTGGGCTCGATGATGAGCTCTTTGTTTCACAAGAGACCGATCAGCAGGTGAACATGGGAGCTGTATTTGTGCAGCATCTGGTGTCCTTGAAGGACAAACCCTTCCACGGTTATGGCACTAAGAGTGAGACGATAGGGGAGCCTCTTGACACCGATCTTCACTTTTCTTGACATTAGTCTCGAGGGAGCTTTGGTGGAGAGTGGATTGTGCTTCATGGATGAGGGTCACCTGACGAGGGCCCAGTGGCTGAAGGATGGATGCTTTTGGTCTTTTGTGGTTGACGAGGGACGGAGGATGACACCATTATCGCTGCGAGAGGTGACAAACTTTTCTGACGATCTACAGCGCCTCGCGTTCCACCCAGCTCAGCGCCACAATCCACACCGCATCCCTCAGAGTGCGCCGCAGAGGAGGTCTCCGCACAGCACACCCGGTCGCAGAAGAAGGAGCAGATGAGCCAGCACAGCCGCCTTCACCCCTCCAGCCTTCCCCGTGATTCCAGAGCTGCCCATACAAGACCATGGTACTTTCCAGCGGGTCATGGTGGACGCGCTTCGAGCGATATGGGCTAGGCTAGAGACCATGTCACGATTCCAGTGCTTCAGCCTTCCCAGGACAAGAGCCAGATCACCTCTAGCACCACAGCAGCTGCAGCAGGACCAGGATAACATCTGATGAGGAGTATTCTTTTCGATACTCCTTTCTCTTTTACTTCATCTCCCTTTCAGACTATTACTTATGTTTATTTATTTTTGTTGCATCTCTACTTTCGAATACTTATTTATTTAACACTTTTTGATGATCAGAATGGAGAGTAGACACACACGATTCAGTCTGAATGCCTACCATCGATCGACACCCACTTGTTGCTATCGATCGATGGCATACTACCATAGCGTAACGAGTTTTAACTTTATTTTTATTATTACCTAATTCAATATATATTCTATATATGAAGATATCTTGATAGCTTGAATTACTCATCGATCAAACCACACGTTCTTCATCGATTGTCGATAATGGTTTACCATCAGTCGACGCTCCCCTACAGCCATCGATTGATACACTTAACTTTGTTGGTATATTCGACTATTTCTAACACTGTTTACTTATCATTTATTTTCTCATAACCAATCCGAGGCAGATTACACTGGGGACTATGTAATTTAAGTCTTGGGGGAGGTTTGCTAATGCTACTTGATAATTTTTGAGTGTTATTTATATCTATATAAGTTTTTCAGAAAGTTTTATTGAGTCAAGAGAGGAATATGATCAGAAATTTACTATTGACTAACCACAATTTAGCACCATTCTTAGAAGGTTATTTGCAGAGATTACTAAGATACCAAAGTGGATCATCCTGCCACTATATCACACTTGCTTAGAAAGTTTGGAGGAACCAAAGCTGATTTCCAACACTAATCTTGACATTATTTGCTTGCTTTGGGATTTGGTATACATTGGATCGGATTCCTTCTGCAAGTCTGGAAGGTAAAAGTCTGTGTGCTTCCAGTTTCATTCTCTTTCCCCTTCAGATTAAAAAAGGAATCGAACAGGATTTGGTGGCTACAACCATTAAAGCTTGATTCATATGATCCTATAAGAGAATAAAACGGTCAAAAAGAAGTGAACAGGATCTGGTGGCAAAAACCATTAGGGCTTGATTCATGGAAGCCTATCCAAATATCTCAGTCAATTAAAAAATAAAATGATACCCTCAAAAGAAGGGAGACATTGACCGAGAAGAAGTGAGAAGAGAGAGAGGAAAGGAATCAAATAAGACTACCTGTGTGTTCAGATACTTCCAGAGGTAAGAATCCATTTGCCCTTGATCGATACTGCCAAGGTAAAGCCTGCACTTTTATTTTATGCAAAGAAATGAAATCAGTAAGGGACGAGTCAGACTAGTATTCGCTAAGTTGTTGGTAAAATGGATTTGGTTGCTATACTAGGATATGGTATATAAAGTTTCTCTGTGATTGATTAGATAGGATGTGGCTGCAAGAAAGTGAGGTGACAGTTATATTATATAGTATGTGAGTCTTCGTTTTTCAAAAACTTCCTCACACATGCTTTGTTTGCTTGAGGACAAGCAAAATGTTAAGTCTGGGGGAGTTGATACACTATGGATTTTACCTATTTCACCTATAATATATATAGTATATTTAGAGTCTATTATATGCATTTTGGCATTTTTTTAGAGCATTTACATGTCTAGGTACTTATTGGAAGCAATTGGAGCTTTTGGACTATTTTGGAGCAATTTGGACTGCTCAGCAAAACCCAGAGTCGGATCCAGATTTATGAATGGACCATCTGTAATAACCCTCACGAGCAGATATAAAATTTAGTAAGATTAGTTCGGAGTTGGACGATCAGATTTAAAATTAAAATCGACCCGGTGAATTAATGTCTTGACGGGACTGTCATGTGGTCGAAAGGCCTTCCGTTGAGATTTCTGGTAGAGTGTTAACTATTATAGTTGAGTTTTTCTAAGCTGGACGAGCATAGTCAAAAAAAAGATGAGATGCGAAGGATGAGAAACATTTAATTCAAAACTGTCCGAAAAATATCGACAAAACTCATAAAATCATTCTTGAACCGTCACATGCCTTGCACCTTCTAGCCTGCTTGCTTCCTTCCTGAACTTGACATGTGACTTCCACCTTCCTGCCTGCTTGCTACATTAAAAGTCATGTGAGATGCACAAGCTGCTGGAGTTTCTTCATGGGAAGGAAATGACCTTACTTCATGGGAGGGAAAGTGTGATTCATCTCACCACATGTCTTATTATAAACTGAAACTTTTGTCCTTTATTGCTGAGTCTTCTCCTGCTGTTTTACATGTCATTTATTACCTTGCACTCTTTCTGGTCGAGCTCATTCATATCAGAAACAAGACAGAAAAATTCAGAGAGAAAGAGAGAAAGCAAGAGAGAAAAATCTGTGAGAAAAATTCATGAAAAAAATCAGAGAAAATTCAGAGAAGAGAAGTGAGCTTGGATGACCCTTTCTCACCCTTTTCTGACTTTAACCAGTGAGTTTTGGTGTTTATAAGAGGTGAAGTTTTGGCATCCTGAAGTTGAGAATCACCATGTTCTTCAGCCTTTGATTTTTTATCGGTAAGAGGTGTGTGGATCAGTTTTCTGTGAGCAGTTCGGTTGGTTTGGCTGCACTTGAGATTTTTTCTAACTGAATCCGACCTTGGCTTTATAGGGTACTGATCAGGTTAGGCGTGGCTTCAACTATAAGTGGTGTACCATTTAAATTCAGAAGGTTGTTGATTTGAATCGGTAAGAGTTTATGTGTTTGATGAGATTAGTTTTGTTAAGCTTCAGTCCCCTGTTTCAGTTCTGTTTGTTGAGAACCAAGTGCTGTGTATTGATTAGCCTGTCAGGGTCAGTTGAATAAGTTCATATATGATTCAGTCTTTGTTGGTTCATGATTGAATCTGTCCCATTGAACCAGTAGCTGAACTTATGTGAAATGTCTAAATTAAACCGAACTGATGTAATCTTGTCCTGAACTAATGATATCTGAGCCGAGCTGCCTACGGTCTGAAATTTTCTTGAACTGATCTGGTCTGAGTGAACCGAGCTAAGCTGTTGTGAACTGATTAGAACCAGACTTAACTGAGCATGAGCTGAGCTGTTATAAACCGATTTAAGTTGTTATAGATTGAACCGAACTGAACTGAAATGTTATGAACTGAGTTGATTTTCTTCTGTAACCAAACTGATTAACCTTTGTTCCAACCATTCTGTTTTTAATTCAGATGGTCGAGGTCAGTGGTGGGATCAACCGGATCCTTTCTAATTGACGTTCTGAAGTGGAGTGTGATTAGTTTGAGCTCGAGTCTAGTCTTCCTTAGCCAATCTCATGGATTCAAAGGTGAGTCTAGATAGATGAATGATGAGTTATGAATTAGTGTTGCTTGAGTAAAATAAATGATTATGGTTGATAGATAAGTAAGTCTCTTGAACAATATTAAACTGTGAAGTGTTAACTTATTATAAACACTTGAGAAATATTATGAATTATTATTTGAGGTTTATCCCGAGCCTTAGTACTTGTTCTCAAGTACTAATATATAAGTATATAAGTATGAATCATGTGAAGTCTTATTACTCACTCTCCCTAAAGTTTCCGCATTACCGTGAATTGGTCCTGCGATATGGAACAAGGTCACGAAGACACGATGATGGGGTCGCACCCTGGAGACCGTGTAACTGCATGCAGCATTAGATGTTCGATCTTGGAATATCTGATGGAAAGGATGGTTATATTTATTTTCCCGCTAGGCTCGGTTAGCCTTGGTGGTTTTCCGGGTTTAGCATATATATATATATGTGAGTGAATGGCGGGTAACATGGAGGTGATGTTCAAGATATAATTCACATTGATGGAATGATAGGCCTTATATATAATAATAATTATGGAATATATTTCCACTGCATTCAAATGGTGTCGACTGCTCGGGATATTACTAATATGTGTTGGGGGTGCGGGATTAGACTCACTGAGTAAACTAGTTACTCATGACTCATTTGTGATGCAGGTAACCAGTAGGCGGGAGACCTTTACTCTAGGACGGAAAGGAACAGCATTAGCCAGCGGTAGTTTTATTATCCTTGCAAAGTAGTTTTGATATACCCTATGTATAAATTTTGTTGACCGAAAACCTCGAGGTTAATCATTAATATTTTGTAAGATGCTTTTGAAAGAATATTATATAATGTATTAAAGAATGTTTCTTTAAGTACGAGTTCCATATGATATTAGTCCTTGTCCGGACGAACTAACTATCGGATACTCAGTCGGGTTGAAAAGCCTTGGTCGATATCCGGTAGGACCGTCGGTGTTCTCAAATTGCTAGTCCAAGGTGATCGGAATTTTTCCGTGAACCTCGGGTCGGCTTTAAGGGAACATCGACCGTGTCATTTCCGGTCATCTACGATCGGGGGTGTCACAAAGGTGGTATCAGAGCATGGTTATACGATGCTTTAATGGGACTTGTTTCAAATGTTTTTCGAGTCAAAATGAGTCGCAAGGATAACTAGGATATGCTGGCTGGTTCCTTCATCTTAGGATAGATAGTCATGGGTAGTTACCTTACCGTGTTCTTTCATAGCAGATGCACCAAGACAAGCTCAACGGACTCGATAATATTTTCCGATATTGAACTAGTCACGCTTGGGTTTGGTATCGTCATGCTTTTCCTACCGTGCTTTTGGGTTCCAGTATGGATTTAATTCATAGAGGTATATATTGGACAGCATAGACCCACTGAATGCATCACCGGACTCATGTGTTATCGATGTCAAGGCGACGTTGTTTGGAATGATCTGGGTTAGGGCGATTTGACTGCTCATGATCACCAAGATGGACTTCTTCTTCCGACTGCTCAAGTTTTTCCATCTTATGCTGAGACGTACCAGAACCAGAGCCGTACAAGCATGATTGATTCAGCATTTGTTTCAAGCTTAGCGTGGTGGAAGAGATAGTTTGAGTATAGTACAAGACGATGGACGCAGCAGCACCATTCTGTTCTAACAAGACATCTTGAAGTTTCTGAAGAGGATAAAGACGTTGGGACCACAAGATATCGAGGAATAATTAAACCGTTCGACGTACACTTTGGATTGAGATTTCAAATACAACAATGGAGGCAGACGACAGACGTAGCCCATTGTTTCGAGGATTTCAAAAAGGATATGGATGCATTATCAAGAAGGATGCAGTGAGTTAGTCGTTAAGCGTCAAGCATTATTTTGGGAATGTTAGTCCAAGTTAGACAGATTTCTCTTAAGAGTTCAAGATGGAGTGTTTCTACCCAAATCATGAGACCGATTGGAGATTCCACTTATGGAGTGAGCACAATGAGATGTTTCTGCCAGAAGGTTGAGGTCGAGTGAATCTGATTCACCTATTTTGGTTTGGAGGATGAGCCAAAGATCATAAGGACGTTCTTTGGGGACTTATCCCAAATAATTGAAGTAACTAAAGATTGTAGTGCTTAATAGCTTTGAGGAGATAGGATAGTATGACATGTATGTTAAGAAAGCTGTTACTGCCAAGGAAGATTCTTCGTGCCATTTGGACAGTCTGAAGGCTATCAGGTTCAGATCGAAGGTCAGTTTCAGGTAAGGAATCAAGGAAGTCGATGGAGATTATTTTTGTTGGACGTTTCATCAGATCAAGACCGATGACCTTGAGTTGTTGTAGTTGTGGCTAGCAAGGACAGTATGATCGTGATTGTTCAAGAGTGGATAAAATCCTAGATCGTTTATGTCATTTGCACTTTGGTCATTTCTCTGAAGAGTAAGGATGTTTTTCTACCATTTCCCCATGAAGTTACCCGATGCCTATTACCTATACCTAGGGTACCAGTTGTTGAACTTGTTCGCGTTTCCCTACCATTAGTCCCGACCCAAGTGTTAGGCTATTTGGGTAGAGCCTACATTTTAGAATTTCTTGGACCGTCAAAACTCCTGAAAGGTCCAATCACAGGTTTGCTTCTTATTCCATTGTGAGTTGCGTGCTCTAAAAAAATAATAATAATAATAATAATTAAAAATAAAATAAATAAATTATGAATGATTGAATAAATAAGTGAACGTGTGATCAAGGTTTCATAAGAGAGACTATGCATATGGACAGAATTTTCCGCCCATATTGTGTTTGAATCGGGAACAACACATAGTTGTAGTTCCCGGGTAGTGTCATTGTTTTAGGGAGGATTTACTTTGGTGAATTCAAGTATACCGTTCTTATTCGTGGAAGTATTGGCTGCCATTTAGAATTATGGTATGCCTTCGTATGCCATCCCCATTCCTTAGTACTTCCATTAGAGCGGTTTGTTTCTATCTAGAGTGAGATTGGCTATCAAGTTACCGAGCTCAATTAGGAACTTGTTGAGGAAAGAAGTCTTTGGGAGAAGACCAGTCACCGTTGGCTTACGGTGGTATTATACTAAGTGTTGGAACATCACTTGTATCAGTCTGGAGAGTTGATTTCCTTTTGGGAAGAGGTGAAGTAGTGTATTCCATTACTCAGATCACTGGGAAAGTAGAAGATCAAAAGGAGCAGAGTATATAGGACCGTACGATAATCAGGGAATTAAAATATCTGTTTAATTCGATGGAAGGATTGTCGACATCTAGAAGTAACCTGTTCAGTATATGTGCTGAACCTGGATTCATTGCAAAAGCTTCGGGATCGTGCCAAGTGGTTCTAGCTGAGTTAAAGTAGCAATTAGAAGATTTGTTTGGAAAAAAAAGGTTTCGTTTGATTTAGTTATTTGCCATGGAGTGTACCCATGTAAGTGGTAAGAAGAAGAACTAGACTTTGCGGTTATGTTTGAATATAGTTAATTCAAGGAAGTGACCATCAGGGTCAAGTATCAAGTTCTAGAATTGAAGAGTGGTTAAGATCGGTCGCAAGGTGCAATTTTATTTCAAGGACGTTCGATGGACGCTTCAAGATTAAGTAAATGTTGCTGCTGGTAATTGGAAGTTAAATTCTTAAGACAGTGAGTGTTAGAACAAAGAGTTTATGCATAATTAGAAAAGAGCGCTACTATTACAGAATGGTCGTGTCCAATCTCTGCTATCGAGATTGGAATTTCTTTGGATTAGCTGGTTACCATAAGAAGTTTGTTTAAGGATTTGTAACCATATAAAACCGCTGAGGTGATCGATTGAAAAAGGCGTTACCCTGTAATAGAGTAAAAAAGATTGAAGAAGTATGCAACCAGTTAGAGAAAGACCTGACGTCTACGTCTATCTTAGCTATGCATGATCCTAAGAAGCCAAATACTGATGTATGGACGCATCATGTGTTGGTTTAGGTGAATGCTAATGCAACACGATATGGTAATCATTTATGCATCAAAGGAGCTAAAGAAGCATAAGGTAAATTATCCGATGCACGAGTTGAAGTTGGCTGCGTTTTTGTTTGGACATTAAATTTCGCAACAATTTTAGTATGGAGAAACGATGCAAGTGTTCAATGATCAAAGAAGCCCTATGGAAAAGCAAATGCAGTTGTTTATGCTTAGAAGAGAGGAAATTTCGTGTCAATATTGAAAAGGATCTCAAGAATCATGAAGCGAAATTTGGAGTGATTTATTGGCTGCCGTTATAAGGAGAGAGTGAATAGTCTTCAAGATTGCAAGTAGTACTCAAGATGGCTTACTTGTTTATATCTGCGGAACTCAACTTAAGAATGAGAACTTAAGGAAAGCATGTAAGGGATTTAATGAAGAGAATTTCAGAGAATATTATGAGAACGGTGCAATGTACAAATTTAGTAAAAGGACACGTGGGAGAAGGAACCCAAGTCCTACCTGATGTTAAGCATGCTGATTGAAAAAGCGATGTTAAGTGAACCCCGAGGGAGATTGATGAATGAAAGAAAATGTATGACCATAAGGCAAATGCAAATGCCAAGGTTGTTAAGATATCAGAGGATGTATCAATACAGAAAGTCTAGAGTCGACGTACAAGACTACTGAATTGGTGAATAAAGCTTGAATAGATGGACTTGTTGGATTTGCTGGATAGAATAGAGAATTAAGAAAGCAATGGAACTAGACTTGGCAATGGGAAACATAAGAGAGATTGAGTTGTTCAAGAGATTATGAAGAGGGTGTCAGATAGATTAGAGTTGTATAGAAGCTTAAGGGAATTTATTCTGGGAATGGGTGAGTGTGTGTATTTGAGAGTAGCACCCTTGGCCTGAATCATGTTAGCGTGATTGATCGTGCATGTTCTTGTTTGATTGTTGCACGGTTAATCAGGTTGACATCGACAAGACCCGAGATGTTACCTTCACGTATGGCACATCACCTAACGTTCCACATTTTATGTTGTTGATATAATAGAAAGGCAGATAGGAAGATTTCAGACTGATGGTATTTGGAGACTCAAGGCTTTAAAAAGAAGTATGCAGACCGCAGTATATGAGAGTTATGTGCTGTAAAGAATTGGTTACCTTGAAAGTGTTTGCTCAGAAAAGAAAGGATTGTTTGTAAGAGTTTGGGAACGTTTGTGATCTGTTATATTGATCTGTACCGAGTAGTGAATTTATCAGAGTTGGAAAGGTTATCTATTGACCAGAGCTTCTTTCAGACATACCCTTGAAAATCTGTGAGGCGATGTTGCGTGAGCTTATATCGGATTCAATAGTACTACTGAAACCCGAAAACTGGCAACTCAATTTAGCCTATCCTAAAAATACTTTGCAGATACCTGAGCACCATATCAAAATATTGGAGAAACTGAAAATTTTGTAAGTTCAAATATTTGGGGAACCAACCATCAGTTGTTTTGACTCAAGCATATGAGTATAAGTTCAGAGACTCCATTGTTCAGTAAAGTGTGTAAAGCTATGTTTTGAGAATTCGGGGACGAATTCTTTTGAGGGGGGAAGAATGTAATAACCCTCACGAGCAGATATAAAATTTAGTAAGATTAGTTCGGAGTTGGACGATCAGATTTAAAATTAAAATCGACCCGGTGAATTAATGTCTTGACGGGACTGTCATGTGGTCGAAAGGCCTTCCGTTGAGATTTCTGGTAGAGTGTTAACTATTATAGTTGAGTTTTTCTAAGCTGGACGAGCATAGTCAAAAAAAAGATGAGATGCGAAGGATGAGAAACATTTAATTCAAAACTGTCCGAAAAATATCGACAAAACTCATAAAATCATTCTTGAACCGTCACATGCCTTGCACCTTCTAGCCTGCTTGCTTCCTTCCTGAACTTGACATGTGACTTCCACCTTCCTGCCTGCTTGCTACATTAAAAGTCATGTGAGATGCACAAGCTGCTGGAGTTTCTTCATGGGAAGGAAATGACCTTACTTCATGGGAGGGAAAGTGTGATTCATCTCACCACATGTCTTATTATAAACTGAAACTTTTGTCCTTTATTGCTGAGTCTTCTCCTGCTGTTTTACATGTCATTTATTACCTTGCACTCTTTCTGGTCGAGCTCATTCATATCAGAAACAAGACAGAAAAATTCAGAGAGAAAGAGAGAAAGCAAGAGAGAAAAATCTGTGAGAAAAATTCATGAAAAAAATCAGAGAAAATTCAGAGAAGAGAAGTGAGCTTGGATGACCCTTTCTCACCCTTTTCTGACTTTAACCAGTGAGTTTTGGTGTTTATAAGAGGTGAAGTTTTGGCATCCTGAAGTTGAGAATCACCATGTTCTTCAGCCTTTGATTTTTTATCGGTAAGAGGTGTGTGGATCAGTTTTCTGTGAGCAGTTCGGTTGGTTTGGCTGCACTTGAGATTTTTTCTAACTGAATCCGACCTTGGCTTTATAGGGTACTGATCAGGTTAGGCGTGGCTTCAACTATAAGTGGTGTACCATTTAAATTCAGAAGGTTGTTGATTTGAATCGGTAAGAGTTTATGTGTTTGATGAGATTAGTTTTGTTAAGCTTCAGTCCCCTGTTTCAGTTCTGTTTGTTGAGAACCAAGTGCTGTGTATTGATTAGCCTGTCAGGGTCAGTTGAATAAGTTCATATATGATTCAGTCTTTGTTGGTTCATGATTGAATCTGTCCCATTGAACCAGTAGCTGAACTTATGTGAAATGTCTAAATTAAACCGAACTGATGTAATCTTGTCCTGAACTAATGATATCTGAGCCGAGCTGCCTACGGTCTGAAATTTTCTTGAACTGATCTGGTCTGAGTGAACCGAGCTAAGCTGTTGTGAACTGATTAGAACCAGACTTAACTGAGCATGAGCTGAGCTGTTATAAACCGATTTAAGTTGTTATAGATTGAACCGAACTGAACTGAAATGTTATGAACTGAGTTGATTTTCTTCTGTAACCAAACTGATTAACCTTTGTTCCAACCATTCTGTTTTTAATTCAGATGGTCGAGGTCAGTGGTGGGATCAACCGGATCCTTTCTAATTGACGTTCTGAAGTGGAGTGTGATTAGTTTGAGCTCGAGTCTAGTCTTCCTTAGCCAATCTCATGGATTCAAAGGTGAGTCTAGATAGATGAATGATGAGTTATGAATTAGTGTTGCTTGAGTAAAATAAATGATTATGGTTGATAGATAAGTAAGTCTCTTGAACAATATTAAACTGTGAAGTGTTAACTTATTATAAACACTTGAGAAATATTATGAATTATTATTTGAGGTTTATCCCGAGCCTTAGTACTTGTTCTCAAGTACTAATATATAAGTATATAAGTATGAATCATGTGAAGTCTTATTACTCACTCTCCCTAAAGTTTCCGCATTACCGTGAATTGGTCCTGCGATATGGAACAAGGTCACGAAGACACGATGATGGGGTCGCACCCTGGAGACCGTGTAACTGCATGCAGCATTAGATGTTCGATCTTCGAATATCTGATTGAGATGATGGTTATATTTATTTTCCCGCTAGGCTCGGTTAGCCTTGGTGGTTTTCCGGGTTTAGCATATATATATATATGTGAGTGAATGGCGGGTAACATGGAGGTGATGTTCAAGATATAATTCACATTGATGGAATGATAGGCCTTATATATAATAATAATTATGGAATATATTTCCACTGCATTCAAATGGTGTCGACTGCTCGGGATATTACTAATATGTGTTGGGGGTGCGGGATTAGACTCACTGAGTAAACTAGTTACTCATGACTCATTTGTGATGCAGGTAACCAGTAGGCGGGAGACCTTTACTCTAGGACGGGAAGGAACAGCATTAGCCAGCGGTAGTTTTATTATCCTTGCAAAGTAGTTTTGATATACCCTATGTATAAATTTTGTTGACCGAAAACCTCGAGGTTAATCATTAATATTTTGTAAGATGCTTTTGAAAGAATATTATATAATGTATTAAAGAATGTTTCTTTAAGTACGAGTTCCATATGATATTAGTCCTTGTCCGGACGAACTAACTATCGGATACTCAGTCGGGTTGAAAAGCCTTGGTCGATATCCGGTAGGACCGTCGGTGTTCTCAAATTGCTAGTCCAAGGTGATCGGAATTTTTCCGTGAACCTCGGGTCGGCTTTAAGGGAACATCGACCGTGTCATTTCCGGTCATCTACGATCGGGGGTGTCACACCATCGATCGATGTCACACACTGTGCGTCGATCGACGATGAAGTCGGCATAAAGATTGGGAAACTACAATTTTTAGCCAGAAGTCTCATTAAATGCAACGCAAGTCCCTGGCCTAATTTAGACTATTTATTAGGATTTTCTATCTTTGTTAAACCCTCTGCTTATTATTCTGAAACTAAGAAACCACAAAGTTACACTAGTGTTTTAGAGTTGGAACACATTGCTACATCTATTGGAGAGAAAGATCTTATCTTCATTATATAGAAGATCTTGAACTCTTTATCTTTTTACTCATTCTATTCTCCGCAATTTATTCATAATTTAATGATGTTCTTTATTGCTATGTTTGAGTAGTTCTCTATTAGATTTAGGGTTATTCAATGGTAGTAATGTATTGGTGATTTTATTGAATTGTTAGGGTAATCTTCTTGGTTTTTGTTTAAGTTTCACTTAATGCTAAGTTGAATTTGATTAGTTCAATCTTAGAAATTAGGGTTCTATAGCGCAAGCTAGAGCATGGTTATAACCGGGAATCTATCTTAAACAATCTAAATAACTAGTAACAAACGAGAGTTGAATTAGAAGTTTAAAGAATATATTAAACCACGAAATTAATATTGTTTAGGAATGAGCATCGATCGACGCCATCGTATTGCTATCGATCGACGCCATCGTATTGCTATCGATCGACGCCATCGCTATTGCTATCGATCGACGCCATTGTATTGCTATCGATCGATGCTCAGCCGAGACGCGCGAGAGTGATCTCCTAAACTCTAAGTTTTAAATTCAGAATGATACTTAATAAAACCCTAGCAATCTATTAATCTGCATTATTAAAACCTACCTGAGAATTTCGCGTAAGTCTAGTGCCCCTAAATTAATCTTCACAAACCAAATCAATCTTAAAGATCGCTTTTATTGTTATTGTTATAATTCATCTAGCCTTATTTGGAAGATAATAAATCTATTGTGCAATCTTAGAGTCTCTGTTGATTCGATCCCTAAGTTCTACAACTGAACCTCTTATTTGAGAGAGTAAAGTGGGAATATAGAGTTAATTTGAAGTGAAATAAAACCCCACAACCACCCATGGGAGACTATATTTTTCCAAGAGTCTAGTCACCCCATGGGCGACTAGACGTTGTGTGTCTAGCCGCCCATGGGCGCTAGACTTGGTGGTGAATCAAGTCGACCACGGGCGACTAGACGTTGTGTTCGTCTAGTCCCTGTTGGGGTCAAAATGGGTCACGACAGAATCAATTTTAGAAAACTCCCAAGAAATATTTCTTATCTAAAAAGAAAGTATGAAATCCAGGACAAAAGCTTCATGTAATTTTAAGAAAATAAAGTTTACGACAAGTTCTCGGATAGAATGGCCCAATCCAAACAAACTACTATTGGAGTCACAATGGTCATCTCGAAATCAACATCTAAAATTTCGTTTCTGTGCAAAACCTTTCTCGAAACAATCTCGAGAAAAGTTTCAGAGAAAATGACTCGAGAGATACGGGAGCACGAGACCAAACACATGGTCTAACCCTCCCGTTCGGAGAGTTGGACCAAACACACATTTTAACTTGCCCATTTGGCAAGTTGGACCAATCAAGATGGTTAACTCGCCCATTCGGCGAGTTGGACCGAAACACAGTCCAACTCGTCCAACGGGCGAGTTGGACAAAGCAAGATGGTCAAATCTCCCATTCGGCGAGTTGAACCGAGGACGTAGTCCAACTCACCGAACGGGCAAGTTGGACCAAGCAAGATGGTCAACTCGCCCGTTCGGCAAGGTTGACCAACCCAACTCGCCCCCGAGGTGATTTGGACGAACATAAACCAGATATTTTACCTTGCATTGAACCTCGGAAGATCCACCACTCGTTTTTTCTAGATTGGAGTTATCATTGGGACTTTACGATAAAAAACGCAAAAACTCATTTTGCCGAATGAATTTCATGGTTATTCTATAAATGACAACGGTTAACTCAACACCACAGTTGTCTAAACTATTCGAGAAGTGTGAACTTTTAAGCTATTACGACGTCGTATCATTAAACGTTCTTCGAAAAAATCATAAAAACGTTTAAGTCGAAATACGACCCAAAGAGGCCTAGAACGCGACTAAAGACCCACTTGTGATTTCATACGAAATTGAGACCACCAATTAAATGATGGTGTATCTTTACTCGCAGAAGAAGACAATATCGCAAAATCAGATGATAAATTTCAAGTTTCGAAGATAATGATGAAGATCGAGATAAAAAGGAATATTATCTCGAAGCGATTAAACTCGACCTAGGGGCAAAAAGGAAAGGGGAACCGACCTAAAAGGCATATATAAGGGGAGCTAAAGCTAAAGGCGCAGGTGATCCGAAGATTTAGACATAGAGAAGCTCTGTTAGCCTATAAGAACTTAGAAATTAGGTGGCTAGAAGGAGAGTGTTATACCCAGATGTTTTCTCCATCTTTGTTCGACGATTATGATTTCTTTAGACTCTACAACTCATTGCACTTAGAAACCCTAAGATTATTCTCAACAAACTCGGTTTCTATGACTGGCACTCGATTACCAGACGAACTTGCTCCGGCAGTTCGATCTCTTGGTCCACTCTTTTAATTACGTCCGACTTAATTCTCGAAAGGCGTACGTAGGCAGCCTTTCTTAAGGTCCAATCCCAAATCCTTCAAACCTTTTCGTCTTTTCGTCTATTGCTAAGCTAGTTGCAGCCACATAGGTTTCTCTCGACATAGTTGGTAGAGCTAGCAAACTTAGTCTTGTTTTACTGCTCGTGTATACGAATTCCTTTGTGATACCGCTTCCAGACAAGCATCATGTACGCTTTTTCCTGGAGCGCTCGTACGCAAATTCAAAATAAAGATCTATTGTTTCTAAATTCATTTTTTTTTATCTTTCATGTTTTCCATGTTTACTCGATTACTTGTCGTTGGCTCTCGCAGAGAATCTGGGACCTCAGGGAAAGTTAGGGTTCTTGACTTTCCTTAATTTACGGAAATTGACAGTGTGAATTTCGGTTCCCACAGTTTGGCATTAGAATGAGGGGGGTACGGGTTACTCTAACTCATGGCCACAAAAATGCTTGATCGAAACGATTTTCTGGAACTATGAAAGACAATACCGCAGCTCGCTGGTAAAATAACTCCAGCAGTGAGTGCTCCCATCGCCAATGCTTATGCAAACGCCGCACTGCTTGAAAAATCAAAAACATAGTTGCGACTTTTCACCACAGACGGAGTACCAAAACAAGCTCGTGATTTCTCTCACTAAATAGAAAGGGCAACGATAAAGTCTATCAGACCCCGTAAAAGTTTGTCTCATTACCGAGTTGTAAAATCTCAGCGCATAAGGGTTCGACCAAAAGATCTTTTTTGAAAACTTTTCGGAAAAATAAAACTTGCTCTCCCAGAAATTGCGTCGAACCCTTAGATTACTCACGGAGAAAGGAAGCACAGCAAAACAGGCGCACAACCCCCACTGCTGCACTTCTTCAGAACAATTTTTGAAGAAACGAAGTTGATCTCTATTGAATCACTCGAAACCTGAAACGGCTGACGAAAAATAAACTAAGCACAACGAGAGATCATATCCCCTCACTGCTAAATGTTTTTTGAAACCTAAGAGTTCGTAATAATCATCTTCATATGTCACGTGACTATATTTAATGAATGCTCGATGATTGTCAATTAAACATACTTCGCAAACTACATCAAGAATCCCCTCAGATCAATCCTGCGGAACTAGAAAATCTTTGATTAAGTTTGACTCCCGATAATTAAGCCTCATCACACCACAAGTTCAGAGACTCAAAACTTGACTTTTTCCTCGCTAAAAACGGTGCTCTGGTACAGCCAAACTCAAAAAACTTATACTTCAACATAACGACTTCGCTATACTCACAACATATATATGAACGCTTTCGTAAAACTAAACTCACGACCTAGTTCTGAACCAGGTCGATAAATTCCCAAAAAGATTTGACAATATTTTATGGAACATTGTCGCCAATGCGAAAAAGTTTGTACTTAGATAGAACTTTGTAGGGCGATGAATAACATTTATGAAATGACCGCAACCAGCATCATCAAAACTCTAGCCGGACCAGTCCAACTCCGCCGACGGGCCAGTTGGACCGAACGAGCCGTACAAACTCACCCGTTTGGTGAGTCGGACCAAACAAGCCATCCAACTCGCCGAAAGGGATAAGATGAAGTGTACCTATAACTA
>CAJHQP010008723.1:0-25562 GCA_905132765.1 Moricandia arvensis | reverse complement strand
ATCGATACCCTTTCTGCGTTCCATTGTATTCCAAACATGATCTAATCGATTTGAGATCTTTTTATCTAGGACCTTCAATACCTAGTAGCTTGGCGTCCCAAGCTACATGGTCTGGTACCTTAGATGTTTCAGTCGGCCGGCCTTATTTCTATGTCTGGTATGGTTTCCCTATTAACCTCAGATTTCATATTTTATGCACCTTTTCTCTTTTCTGAGGTTCCTTTTATTATGGAACATATTGGTCTATCTCTTATAGACACTGTAGCAACTTGGTTGTGTCTCTTCTAGGACATCAAATTCGTTTGGTGCTAAGCTGGTATGACCTTTTTCTTTTCATTTCTCGGGTCGATGTGTCTGGCATCTAATTTAGCTAGCTTTGCATAATCTTTTCTTTCTTTAGACGTCTTAAAACTCATTCTCTGGTCCGAGGATCTTGCCAAGACAATGATGGTCAATACCATTCTCTTTTTCTTATCATATCCAGCTTATATCTTTCTCCTTCTGATGTTGGATAGTGGGATTCATAATCATGCAATCCGTGTACCTAGCCACAATCTGATCACCCATATTTGGCTCAAGGTTTCTTTAATACTCGTGGAGAAAGACATACTTATCCAACATATATTCCCAATCCTCTTCAGAGGTTCCATCTTAGACGGCACATATGTATGTGGTGGTTTGTTTAATAAAAATCTCAAGATGGTATATGTCTGGCTTTATGACCCGTATTCAATCTAAGATGGGAATATATATGCTCACTTATATGGCTTGATGCATACATTGCATTGTACATGTAAATTCATAATGTTCATAAGCATTAGGCTGGACTTGGGTGATTTATCACCTAGAGAACCTAAATCTCTAAGCCTTTTATGACATGGTTACAACTCATGTTACGCGAATTTTCTTGTATGGTCATGTATCACTGGGTTTAATCCTCACTCCCCCTCATGAACATACTTATTTTTCGTGATGCTTAGGACAATAAAGCCTAATGAGTTTCCCTTGTGTACATGTTACACAACGTGAGATCTTATGGGATAACTCTGGTGCCTTTGCAATAGCAATCAAGTTTTTAGACATGGATGGCTAATCCAGTCATGCCATTAAGTGTAATTTCGTGGGTATACCAATTTGGGTATCCATGGCTCTTTTTGCCTCTTAACATACTGATCCTTAGCATAGTTTAGATCAGTAGAGTACATAAGTATAGTTTTGGGCGGTTTTTTATTTCAAATCTTTCGTAGGAATCCTATTTTTTCCTTTCTTACCCATTGTTTCTCATTTGGGGAAACCATTTATACTTAATCTTTATAATTCAATGGGTCTCATGGGTGAATATAGATCATTTGGATCTCTCTAGCCTTTTAGGCATTGCCTTGGCCATAGTTCTTTTAACTAGGCAACTATACTCTTTAATCTTTTGTACTCATCTTTATAAAATAAGAATCATATAATTATAATATAGATTTTATGATTTTATTATTTTCATTCATTTTTTTTTTCAAAATGATTTTCGATATATATTTTTCGATTTTTTTTTTTTTTTTTTCGAAATTTTTCCTTTTTCGAAATTTTTTTTTTTTTTTTTCGAAAATTTCCTTGAATTTCTAAAACATAAAATAATAATTTTATTAGAGTTTCATAATTTAGAAACCATACACATTAATCCTACATGCGATTACAAGGAGAAATGATGCATAAAAACATAAATAGATATTAATGCCAAAATTTTCAGCATTAACTCCTCCAAGATAAATCAAATACATGGAAGTAAAAATAAAAATCGCACATAAAATCAAAAATAGCCGAATCATCATTCTTGCAACGAAAATCGGAGGAGAGCGATTTGAAAATATTTGGGAGGAGATGAAATGTTTTGGATGAGTTGAATGAATGAAGGATGAGTATATTTATAGGTAAAAACACTGTTCATGACCGTT
Organism: Moricandia arvensis; assembly: GCA_905132765.1. Taxonomy (NCBI): domain Eukaryota; kingdom Viridiplantae; phylum Streptophyta; class Magnoliopsida; order Brassicales; family Brassicaceae; genus Moricandia; species Moricandia arvensis. The sequence continues at coordinate 23,619 of CAJHQP010008723.1, read as the reverse complement.
GGAAAAGGGGAGAATTTTAAAAAAATTCTTTGTGACCGTTGGGATAAAAATGTTTGAACCAAAAATCAGTCTGAAAATATCGTAATAAGCAGTCAACCAGAATCAATAAATTTCAAAATATTTTATCTAAGCGACCAAATATTTATATAATATTCATAATATGCAAATATCAATATTTATTCTAGTGATAAAATTATTTCTGTCAAAACATTAAACAAATAATGCGGCGGCAGAGCCAGGCCAATATTATGCAATAAATAAATTATGCGGCGGCGGAGCCAAGCCATTATTATGCTATAAATAAAATATAAGGTGGCTCGGCCATCCATTTCATAATAAATAAATTATAAGGCGGCTCAGCCGACCGATTCACAATAACAAATAAATTATAAGGTGGCTCGGCCATCCAATTCACAATAAATAAATTTACGGCGGCTCGGCCGACCAGTATATATATTAACATTAATTATAGTGAATTGAAATTGATAATAAAAGATAGTATATTTAGTAATCTTAACGGGACGACCTACCGCCCACATTAATATATATAATTAATATAAATTAAAACAATTACTTATAAAATAATAAATAGTAATAAAGGCGGTATACCGGCTATTATAGCAGGGTAAATATGATACATATAAACTTTACCGAATTGCAGAGTGATCGTGCTGATAACGTGTTATGAAATAACTTATAATTTTATATTACCTCGAAATTTGAATAAGGGCGAAATTTTATACCCGTGGAAGGAGATAACTCTTATATAAGAAGAACTATTACAGAGAGAAAGAGAAGAAGGGATGATTACAAATGAATGAAATCGATCGTTTATATAGAGATGAAAAAGTAAAATTTACTGTGCAAATAGTGACATTGGGCCCCACATCCTTTTTCATTTTCAACGAAAGTTAGCTGAATACTGTGCATATTACGGCTCACACTGTGCTTTTAACGGCTACTTTATAACAATTCGAACATTATCCAAACATATATAAAATTCCAATGGGCATATAAGACTAAACCCACAAACTTAAAATCCTAAAGGATATCCGAACCCAAAATTTTCCAAATAGACCTGGTCATGCGATTGATTACTTCTTTTTTTTTTATGTACACCAAATGATTATGTGAAAACTAAACGAGTTTATATGATTACAAAAATATGCTCAATGGTAAGAGAGTAACATCTAGAGGTATAATACTGGGTATAATCGACGATTAAATGAACAACAGAAACAGTACAATAAAACAAGGGACATAATTGTTAAAGGGAAAGACTTGCTCGATTAAAGAAACTCATAGATAAACTTCACTTGTCTATCCATAAAACAGTTGCTCTTACGAGCATGCAATAGTCTTAGGAACCAGTTTTAGATAGTTTAAAAAAAAAAACACAATTCAAACAGAGTTACATAGCTTGTAAAAATGGTTTTTTGAATATGAATAAATTTAATATTTATTCAAAAAGAAGAATTCAAACATTGATATACCCAAATGAAAGGGTTGGAATGTTGAAACATAAACTTGATTTGGGTTAATCATTGGGCTAATAATCTAATAATCATGTTAGCCCAAATTTGACCCAAGTTCTAGAATTTATCTAGAAAAATCTTTCACCTCCTTAAGATAAAAATCTAGATATTTTCATAGAATTATCTAGATAATTAGAATAAAAATATCAAGATATTTTAGTAGAATTATCTAGATTTAAGAATAAAATATGTAAGATATTTTGTATTTTGGAGGCTATAAATACCTCCACTCTCTTCTCATTTTGTATCATCCAAGTTTTCAAGAATCATCCAAGTAATAAAGAAGTTTTCTCTTCATAAAATCTCTTCTCTTCAAACACTTAAACACTTTCTCCATTTCCAATAAGTTTCTCATTCCAACAAAGTGGTATCAGAGCTACAAGATCATTTTGAAGATGGCAAGTAATGGTGTTTCCTTCCAAGTTCCAATGCTCACAAAGAGCAACTATGACAATTGGAGTTTAAGGATGATGGCTATCTTAGGAGCACATGATGTATGGGAGATAGTTGAAAAAGGCTTCATTGAGCCAGAGAATGATGGCGGTTTATCTCAAGCTCAAAGAGATGGTTTGAGAGATTCAAGAAAGAGAGACAAGAAAGCTCTCTGTCTAATCTATCAAGGTTTAGATGAAGATACATTTGAGAAGGTTGCTGGAGTAAAGACGTCTAAAGAAGCATGGGAGAAGCTTCAGACCTCTTACAAGGGAGCGGAACAAGTTAAGAAGGTACGTCTTCAAACTTTACGAGGAGAATTTGAGTCATTACAAATGAAGGAAGGTGAACTCATCTCAGATTACTTCTCAAGAGTCTTGATGGTTACTAATAACCTTAAAAGAAATGGTGAGAAGTTAGATGAGGTGAGAATTATGGAGAAAGTTCTTAGATCGCTCGATTCAAAATTTGAGCACATTGTTACCGTAATTGAAGAGACAAAAGACTTGGAGACAATGACGATGGAGCAACTTCTTGGATCACTACAAGCTTATGAAGAAAAGAGGAAGAAGAAATAGGATATTGTTGAGCAAGTTCTCAAGATGAGAATTGATCACAAAGAAGAAAGTAGCCGAAATAATCCAAGACGTGGTGGCGGTCATTTCAGAGGAAGAGGTCGTGGTGTAAATGGACGAGGTTGGAGACCATATGGAGACAACTTTAACCAAAGAGGAGAAAGCTCATCAAGAGGTCGTGGAAGGGGAAATGCAAAATCAAGGTACGATAAATCAAACGTCAAATGCTATAGATGCGGAAAGTTTGGACATTATGCTTCTGAATGCAAAACTCCAAACAACAATAGAGTTGAAGAGAAGTCCAACTATATTGAAGAAAGGAGTAATGAAGAAGATATGCTATTGATGGCTTACAAGAAGGATGAGCCAAATGAAGTTAGCAGATGGTACCTTGATAGTGGTGCTAGCAATCACATGTGTGGGAACAAAAACATGTTTTTGGAGCTTGATGAATCGGTGAAAACCAATGTGGCTTTGGGAGATGAATCGAAGATGGAGGTGAAAGGTAAAGGTAATATTCTCATCCGCTTAAAGAATGGAGATCATCAATTCATTTCCAGTGTTTATTACATCCCAAGCATGAAGACCAACATCTTGAGCCTAGGATAACTCTTGGAGAAAGGTTATGATATTCAACTAAAGGATAATAACCTTACTTTAAGAGATAATGCAAATAATCTCATCACAAAAGTACCAATGTCAAGAAATAGAATGTTTATCCTAAACATTCAAAATGACATTGCACGATGTCTCAAGATGTGCTACAAGGAGGAGTCATGGCTTTGGCATCTTCGGTTTGGGCATCTCAACTTTGGAGGGTTAGAGCTACTTTCCAAGAAAGAAATGGTGAGAGGATTACCTTGTATCAACCATCCAAATCAAGTGTGTGAAGGGTGCCTACTTGGAAAGCAATTCAAAATGAGTTTTCCAAAGGAGTCGGAGACAAGGGCAAGAAAACCATTAGAGCTCATACATACAGATGTATGTGGCCCAATCAAACCAAGCTCATTTGGTAAGAGTAACTACTTCCTTCTCTTTATTGAAGATTTTTCAAGAAAGACATGGGTTTATTTTTTGAAAGAAAAATCAGAAGTGTTTGAAAATTTCAAAAGGTTTAAAACCCATGTTGAGAAGGAAAGTGGTCTTGTGATTAAGACCATGAGATCCGATCGGGGAGGAGAATTTATGTCCAAGGAATTTCTGAAATATTGTGAAGATAATGGTATCCGAAGACAATTGACGGTGCCAAGAACCTCTCAACAAAATGGAGTAGCGGAAAGAAAGAATAGGACTATTCTTGAGATGGCAAGAAGCATGCTGAAGAGTAAGAATCTACCAAAGGAGTTATGGGCAGAAGCAGTCGCGTGTGCGGTGTACATATCAAACTGATCTCCAACAAAGAGCGTTTCTGGAAAGACACCACAAGAAGCTTGGAGTGGAAGGAAGCCCGGTGTCTCACACCTAAGAGTCTTTGGAAGCCTTGCTCACGCACATGTTCCAGACGAGAAGCGGAGCAAACTAGATGACAAAAGTGAGAAGTACATTTTCATTGGGTATGATGCTAACTCCAAAGGCTATAAGCTCTACAATCCTGAAAAAAAAGAAGACAATTACAAGTCGGAATGTCATCTTTGACGAAGAAGGAGAATGGGATTGGAGATCAAATAATGAAGACTACAACTTCTTTCCATCTTTTGAAGAAGAGAATTTGGAGCAAACAAGAGAAGACCCAGCTACACCACCAACTTCACCAACACCAAGTTCTCAAGGAGATGAAAGCTCAAGTGAAAGGACTCCACGTTTTAGAAGTCTACAAGACATTTATGAGGTAACCGAAAATCAAGACAATCTCACTTTATTTTGTCTTTTTACGGATTGCGAGCCTATGAACTTTGAAGAAGCTCAAGAAAAGAAGTCATGGAAAATTGCAATGGATGAAGAAATCAAATCGATCCAAAAGAATGATACATGGGAGTTGGCTTCACTTCCTAATGGGCATAAGGCAATAGGTGTGAAGTGGGTGTACAAGGCAAAGAAGAACTCTAGAGGAGAAGTTGAAAGATACAAGGCGAGACTGGTGGCAAAAGGGTATAGTCAAAGAGCCGGAATCGACTATGATGAGGTATTTGCTCCAGTTGCTCGTTTAGAAACAGTTAGGCTAATCATTTCATTGGCAGCCCAAATGAGATGGATGATACATCAAATGGATGTCAAATCTGCCTTCTTAAATGGAGATCTTGAGGAAGAAGTCTACATTGAGCAACCACAAGGCTACATAGTCAAAGGTGAAGAAGACAAAGTCTTGAGGCTGAACAAGGCACTTTATGGATTAAAGCAAGCACCAAGAGCATGGAACACTCGGATTGATAAGTACTTCAAGGAAAAAGACTTCATCAAGTGTCCATATGAGCATGCACTTTATATCAAAACCCAAAACAACGATATATTGATTGCATGCTTGTATGTGGATGACTTAATATTCACTGGCAACAATCCGATTATGTTTGAAGATTTCAAGATGGAGATGACAAAGGAGTTCGAGATGACTGATATTGGATTAATGTCATACTACCTTGGCATTGAAGTAAAAGCAAGAAGAAAATGGAATCTTCATCACTCAAGAAGGATATGCTAAAGAAGTGCTTAAGAAGTTCAAGATGGAAGACTCAAATCCAGTTTGCACACCAATGGAATGTGGAGTCAAGTTATCAAAGGAAGAAGAAGGAGAGAGTGTTGATCCAACACTCTTTAAGAGCTTAGTTGGAAGTCTACGTTATCTAACTTGCACAAGGCCCAACATCCTACACGCGGTTGGAGTTGTGAGTCGATATATGGAGCATCCAACAACAACTCATTTCAAGGCAGCTAAGAGGATCTTACGCTATATCAAAGGTACAATCAACTTTGGCTTATATTACTCTATCTCTGACGATTACAAGCTTTTTGGATATAGCGATAGTGACTGGGGTGGAGACGTTGAAGACCGGAAAAGCACAAGTGGCTTCGTATTTTTCATTGGAGAAACCGCTTTCACATGGATGTCAAAGAAGCAACCAATTGTTACCCTCTCTACTTGTGAAGCGGAGTACGTAGCGGCTACTTCATGTGTTTGCCATGCTATTTGGTTACGAAACTTGCTAAAGGAGTTGAGCCTACCACAAGAGGAGCCAACGAAGATCTTTGTTGATAACAAGTCGGCAATAGCATTGGCGAAGAATCCAGTCTTCCATGATCGGAGTAAGCACATTGATACTCGTTATCACTACATTCGAGAATGTGTTGCCAAGATGGATGTGCAATTGGAGTATGTGAAGACAAATGATCAAGTAGCTGATATCTTCACCAAACCACTCAAGCGTGAAGACTTTATCAAGATGAGGAGCTTACTCGGAGTAACTAAATCAAGTTTAAGGGAGGGTGTTGAAACATAAACTTGATTTGGGTTAATCATTGGGCTAATAATCTAATAATCATGTTAGCCCAAATTTGACCCAAGTTCTAGAATTTATCTAGAAAAATCTTCCACCTCCTTAAGATAAAAATCTAGATATTTTCATAGAATTATCTAGATAATTAGAATAAAAATATCAAGATATTTTAGTAGAATTATCTAGATTTAAGAATAAAATATGTAAGATATTTTGTATTTTGGAGGCTATAAATACCTCCACTCTCTTCTCATTTTGTATCATCCAAGTTTTCAAGAATCATCCAAGTAATAAAGAAGTTTTCTCTTCATAAAATCTCTTCTCTTCAAACACTTAAACACTTTCTCCATTTCCAATAAGTTTCTTATTCCAACATGGAAATGGGGTAGCTTTAGCCATTGAAAAGCTAGATTTGGCTTTACAGCCCATTTCACATACAATATCAATTCTAACTTCGACGAAGCTACCGAAAAGTCTAGCTGAATCTAAAATGAATTGGAGAGCATATTGATTGGTGAGGAGGACGGTAAGACGGTTGATGCTATAAACATGAAGAAAATCCATTAAGGCACCTTCGGCAAAGAGGTTTGAGCTATGAACTCGGGTTGTAGAGTACTTGTTGGAAACATCAAAGAGTGACATTTTCAAATAAACAAGAGGATTCATCGTAACAGTTCTATATTACTTAAATATAAACCATTTAATATATTATTAATTAGAAGCTGTACAATTTGTTTTTATCACGATAGAGAGATGTAGGGATATGAGAACTCCTTGGATTCAATTTAGTTGGGGCAAAGAAATCAGTAAGTTTTGTGAAAATTGTTATCTTGCTTCGAAATAGAAAAAATGGATATAATGAATTCAAATAGGTTTTATGTAATTCATTTGTTTCAAAATAAAATCTATGTTTTGGTAACTATGAATAATAAATTTTGACTATGAATACATCTTTATGTGATTAAATATTTATTATAGTTTTTTTGATGAAAAGATTTGAACCATTTTTTTATTTGTGCGTGTCATTCTTGTGCATGGAATATGCTAATCATCTCTCTATCGCTCCTATTTTATCGGATGTTTCCGAAGGGACATATTTATAACAATTTTAATATAATAAAAACTTAATAATACATTTTTCAATTTATTATTATTACTTAATAAAAATAAATATATAAATGTATATTTTTACTATTTTTTCTAAAATACTAATCTTTCTGAAAGGGGATGAATATTTTCTTAGAAACAGAAGCTCAACAACTAGGAAGATGTAGAACAGAAAAAAGAATAGTGTCGAGGATAAGGAAGCCGCAGAGAAAATATGAAAAATATTGTTACTTTTATTATATTTGTGAGATGATGCTCTAATTTGCTTTATGATTGGACGGAAACGACTTAAAGTTGACCCTATATCGATAGTGCTATTAGACCATGATTATCTCTAAGAAACCTACCCGGATTTCTTAGGGATTTAAAAAAAAACAAAAATAAAAAAATTTAAAAAAGAACCAATCGCGGGCCGCCATGTACGCGCATAGTGTAAGAAACTCTTAAGGATCGATCCTTAATTCATAACTTTTATAACCGATCCTTACACTGTTCACGCTTAAGAAACCCACTAACAAACCCGGATAAACATGCTCTTACATGATAGATCACCCACAGTTGTTGGTTGAATTAAAACTAACGAGCCGAACCTTTATTAAATATATTAACTTAATGTAATGCTTTATTGTTTTGGGGTCAACAAATAAACAAAAAGCTTATGTATATGCTTAGAACATTTTATTTTTATTGGTATAAATAGTAATTGAATTTTTCAAGTTTTGAAAGATCACTTAATATTTTATCTTTAGTATTATAATACTAACTGTTGAGATAAACCATTATTTTAATGGTATTTTAATTACTTTCTCTTATAAAATATATTAATATTTAATTGTTAGTTAAGTTTGAAAAAGTATCACAAAATTTAAACTATCTAATTTACTCTTAATATAATTTATGTTTGTAAAATGAGAGATTCCACTTAATAACCCTTAATGCGGATGTTTTTACAACAAGAAATTGCTCATTTATATGCTTATACAACATTGGAGATGTTTACCCGAAGCTTCTTCTGTTAAACTAGATAGGTTTCTAATATAAACTAATTGGTGATAAGTGAAGTGATTCATTTATCTTATATAGTATTAATTAGGATCCCTTCTAACTTCCGATGTAGAAAATTGTCCCTAATACGCCACTTCAAGATTATGGCTCTTTGAGAACCAATTTTTGAATGTTTGTGCAATGGTCGATGGGCCAACTTTTGGCTGGATCGATAATGGATCGGTTTGAACTGCGTAGATCGGACTCTAATACCATGTTAAACTAGGAAATTTCAACCTAAAATTAATTGGTGATATGTAGATTGGTCTATCTATCTTATATATTACTTAGGATATTTTTCAACTACCAATGTGGGAGGTTTTGTCTCTAATATCTTCCACTTGAGTTTCACGAGCCTCCATTAATTTCTTTAGGCTGAATCATCATTCAGCATATGGATTCTAATTCTCTATTGTAATGAGTGTAAATTTGAATGCATGCAATATTCTTATTTAACTTTGATCCAATTAATTACTCTACTGGTGAGTGAACATAGTTCACACGGTGCGCGGTCCATAGACTCTGGCATGTATCGACCTATGTCCTGAGATCCAAATATTTTTCACCGTCGACGGCAGAGTGCGAGAGTTACTACCTCCCCGGAGAGAATCTCAACAACGCTAGTTTTCTGGTTTAGATACTATTTAAGTGTACCTAAAATATGTAATCTTATCTCATAGCTTGTTTTCGATTTTTCCATTATATTATAGTTCAAGATTCAAGATGTTAGATTTGGGAGCTTAAGACGTGCTAAATTTCTGAATTCTTGCAAATATCATCGTTGTCAACATTTAGAAAGAATATGTGGTTAGCTTCTTTCTTTCATTTTCATGCAATAGTAATTAATTTGTACAAAACCTCATCTATAGTTGCCAATGCTTGGACATGAAGTTCATTATTACCATCTAGTAAAACAAATTTTTTGTTCTACTAAGGTTGGGAACATAAATGACTCAAAATTTATTGAAACATACAAAACTCTCTGAAGGGAACATTGATATATCAATATATCAAGTAGTCTGTACTGGCCATGCATTTGCATATATTTCAAATTCATATTACAAACATGAAATCATTTATATTTATAATATGTAACATCTTAATACATGTTTTTGAAAAATCTTATTATATTATATAAGTTATTAAAATATACAATATATATATATATATATATATCAGTTCTAAATATAATATATGTAGTTTGAATTGCAAGAATCCTAAAACTTAATAGGAAGATCTTAAAAATTAGGTTACACGTTGTAGTTCTTCGCATTTTTTCTTTAAAAAATTTAGAAAAAATTTACTTTATTATGTAAGATAATATTTTTTTAAATACTAAAATATTTGGAATCTCATCCTAATCAATGAAACGTAAAACATATACTAGTACTCTTAAAAAAAAGATTTGTGACTGCAAAATCAATGAGTGAATTAATTGTAAAGAGTTAATTATTAAGATGTTTAATAAGCATGAAAATTGGATCAAATTTAAATTCTTTAAATGATTATAAATTATATATAATCATTGTTCAGGAATTTCTGTTAATTATTTGTGTGCTGGTAAAGTGATTATTCCTAAATATTTGTATACCATTTCTTTGATGTAGTGAGTATGATTACTAATGTTAATTTAAAATCCTTAAATGGTAGTGATGTAATTCAAAAATGTGATAAAGGCATATAAAAACTTAGTTATATTACTATATTTTTTATAAATTAATAAATTCTTGTTTCCCAAATAAAACATCATTTACTAGCTACAAAAAAAAGTCACTGAAGCGATTGTAAAACATACTGAAGAACACAAACTGTAATAAAACTGAAACATGTTAGTTTTATATTGAAAAATCGAAAACATTGTCTAAAATAAAACATTTTTTCGGCCAAACATCATTTCTTGTGAGTTAGAGAGGATATTGTAAGCTCAAGAATTTGGAGTTTGGTAGGTTGTTGCAGTGGTGAAGCATTGATTCGTATTCGGGTGTTATACACGGAAAATGAGGTGTTACACACGATTCGGAGAATAAAAAGGAGATATCAAAGATGTGATGATGTGGAATATTTCCATATGTTTGGTTGACGAAATATGCTTTAAATAAGCATTATTAGATCACAAATTGGAAGATTTGGTGATGCTAAAATATAGGAAGTAATATATTAAATAATAGGAAAGATTATTTGATATATACCTTGCCTTTTCTTAGAATTAGGTTAGGGCTTTTGAATTTGTAATTCTCACAGAAACACAAAGGGGATTTTTGGGTTTCAGAGAGTGAGTGATTTGTAGACGTGATCAACAGGGGTTGATTCACGCAAGTTAGGTGTGTTAGAAATCGATCCGTGTCAAGTTGTGTAATTCGGATCAAGCAAGTCTGTAGAGATTGTGTAAAGGATTTCTAATAAAAGAGATGCATATTCTTGGAGTTACTTTGTGCCTTTTGTTATTGCTGAATCTCGATTTAACAATTGGTGATGTATCTAGGTTTTTACGTGTTTAGTTGTCTGTTTCATTATGTTTTTCTCGGTTATTCGCTTGTTTTCGTTTGTGTTTCAGGTAATTAGGTAATAAAGCGCGTTAGGAACCATTGGCAACTACATACTGGAATTCCGAAGAAATCCGTACCAATCCGAAGGAGTTAGAGCAAGAAACGAACAACGGATCAAACCGAAAGACGAAGCACAAAGCCAAATCGATCGATTGGGGTTTCACCACAACAACCCATCGATCGATGCCAAACTGCAGATGAAGCCGAGCTAAAGTGATCGATCGATTGTACAACACAATCGATCGATTTAACCCAACTCCAAACTCGTATCCACACGAATCGATCGATCCATTTTTAACTCCTAAAATGTTAATGCGAAAGCATTGGAATACTATCTTCAGTTCTGTAAAGCTCCAGCAATTAGTTAATACAAGGATGTGAAGCAACTAAAGACGGCTTAGATATATACAGAAACGCTATGAGGTACTCCTGAATGTTCGGAGGATAAATTGGACTTGCTTGAAGCATTCACCAGATTGAAAAACATAAAGATGGGCTGATGATGAGAGAGATAGAAACTTCCCTAGTGCCCCAAGCTCAGCCTCCCACAGCTAAAAGCAACAAGTTTTAGAAAAAAAATTGACCATGCAAACTTGTCGTAGAATTAGCAAACTGTTAGCCTGCTAAGTTGATGCCAGCACATAAAGCAGCGATACACCTGACGATCAACCTATAGAATTGAAGTTCGCTGATGTAGTAGAATTAAAGCTGAGGAGATGAACTAGAATCTAAGTTTGTCAAAGCCTGTTCAAAACTCAAGAGTTACTGCTTGAAGAAACATCCAAAAGAGCTCCAAACAACTGAAGAATTAATTCACCTAATGATCAGAAACTGAAGAAACATAGATCTCTTATGCATAAGATGCCAACGAAAACACGCCGAGAGAAGACAAAGAGACATACAAATCATGAAGTGTTACGTTTTAATTGTCATGGTAGAGCATGTCAAACACAGCTTGTCCATGATCAAGAGAAAAAGAAATCAAAGTGTAATGGATTAAATGGTTATGCACATAAAAGTCGGATTGTAGAATACAAAGAGAAGAAGAGACGGCAGTGTTAGAAAGGCCCAGAAGAGAAGCAATGCTCTCAAATATTCGTCTCCTTTCATGGAGTTGTGGGATCTGAAAAAGACATCCCACGTAATATTGAAATCATCTACTATGGTGTCACGACACCCAATATCGGGATGCGTCACAACATGGACAGAAAGTATTAAATGCTGGATCTTTTTGCTGAGAGTATCATGTTCTCTTGGCAAGATTTACTAAGAGCTCAAGTGAAGAAAATATGCCAGTAAATGATCAAAAAAAAGCAACCCCTGAAAAGCACATAGAACATTTAGAAGTTCTATGGAATCAAGACAATGAATCAGAGTGAGTTCAAAGAAGAAGAAGAGTTTAGCTGCTACATAGTCTGCAAAAGACAATCTCTAAGCCAAGGCCTACAATCTAAAGACGTGGAGACTAAATACGCAGACCGAAACAACTACAATGAATGAGGAAACTCGAGCAAAAGCCAGCTGCGACAAAAAAAAAGAGAACTTAGTGAAAACTAACAAGAAAGTTTAAAGAAGAGTTCGAACACTGAGATCAGCTACTTATGACATATACCTATCCGGATAGTGCGAGCGCTCCGAAAATCCATTGGTTGGTTATGAAAAGATACTACTTCCACAAATTACAAAGATCATGACAAGACTGAAATGGGATAAAGTTCATATAAACAAGCGCCAGTAAATCAGATGATAACCCAAAGTACAGCCTCCCAACAAACTAGCATATCAGTAGCTGGAAAATTCCATCAAAACAGTTGTCAAAAGTACAACACATACAAAGTGTTCTAAGCGAAGGAAATGGCTCACTTTTTAGTAAACTCGGACACTAATGGTGCCTATTTATGCTCGTATGAAATCAGATGAGCGAGCCTGGAAATGAAACGTTTAGTGATTACCCTAGTATAAGTTCGTGCGACAGATTATGAAATAGCTAAGAAGGGATAGGATCCTTAAGTTTCATCGAATAGTGGTCACACAAGCTACCAATGTGTCGATCATCACTTGCTGATTGGAATCAATATCGAAGGTGAAGAACCAGTTCATGACTTCTAACTCATAAGTATTGAGAGTTGTTGTGTCCAATAAGTATATCATAATTCACAGAGTTTTTCACACAAGCATGGGGAGATGAACTTGATTCAGGATGTCAAGATAAGCCATATTGTGCTTAGAGGTTATGAGCTTGGATGTAAAACTCAGTGAAAAAGAGGAGAATGTAACTCCCAAGAAGTCGTGAGCTGCTATGGTTGTTCCAGTGGTGAACATGATTCGTATCTCGGGTGTTAACACCGAAAATTGAGTGTTACCACACGCTCGGAGAATAATAAAGGAATATCAAAGATGATCGATTCGTATAATATTCCAATGTGTTGGTTTGACGAAAGATATGCCTATTAGAATAAGCATATTAGAATCACAAATTGGAAGACTTTTGGTGATGCTAAAATATAGACAGTAATATATAAATAATAGAAAAGATATTTTTATGATATTTCACCTGGCCTCTTTCTGTAGCATTATTAGGCTTTTTATTGTAATTCTCACCAGAAACCACAAAGGGATTTGGTTCAGAGAGTGATAATTGTAGACGTGACTCAACAGGGTTGATTCACGCAAGTTGGAGTGTAGAAATCGATCCGTGTCCAAGTTGTACTAATTCCGATCAAGCAAGTTTGTAGAGATGCTGAAAGGATTTTAATAAAAAGATACATAATTTTTGTATTACTTTGTGTCTTTGTTATTGCCTGAATCCGCATTTAACAGAATGACTTTTCCCCTAATGTAACAATATCGTTTATTATAAAAAACTGATACAACCTGTAGTTACAAATTTCAAACTATCTTTAAAATCAATTCAACAGATCGATGATGAGGCAGCCAGGGTCTTTATAAAGAATTTTATTTTCTAAAATAATTTGTCTTCTTTTTTTGATATGACTCTTTCGAAGAACTGCAAGCAAGAAAGACAAAAAGAGCTGGATTTGCATGTTACAATAAAGAAAAGTTTAAACGAGAACTACCCTTTAGAGTCGAACCCATGACATGCGAGCAAAACAAACGTAACATACACCAGACCAAAAACCACCTTCAAATTATACACCCAAAGTTGCCGCCGCGAAGGCAGGTGCTTGGTTGCGTGGGTCAAGGCCGGCTACTGGCATATGCTTTGGCATATCTCACCAACGGATGAGATTGCCCTCGTTATATTATGTTATACGTCGTACAGCACTAATAGTTGTTAACTTTGGCTACAACATAGATGATGTTTATTTGTTTTAATACTTTATCATATAGATGTACAGTAATGTTCCCCTAACAGTTCAGGACTTCCCAACCAAAACAGCTCAAGAGAAAAAAAAAAACGTAAAACCCATTTGTCTTTAATCAAACAAAATGCACCAATTGGTCCCATTGCCTCCCCACCCTTTGTGACGTGACCGGAGAAGGCGAGAGCTACAGCCGTATCTAAAGGAAAGTTTTTCGCAATATTTCTCAAGACCTAGTCGAAGATAACAAAACAACAGCACGTTTTCAGATTTCCCGTACCAAGACTTATAAATGTTCATCATCAGACCAGCCATATGGATTCTGTGCGTCCGAGGGAACTCGAATAAACAGCCAATTCGGTCATGATCAAGAACTAACACAATGCTAATCAGCGTAAACCGTCGCAAGAAAAAACAAAACTCTTTGTTCTCAATTCCCAGTCATGTCTTCGCTAAAACACGTGATGAGGCGTAAAGTAGCTACTCTGAAATTTCATATGAAAATGTTCATTATCAAACCAAAAGCAGTACGTTACGATGGGTTAGAACAAGAATAATCTAACAACCTTTTTTTTCTTTTTCTTGGTTTATGTAATTGCAGAAGAACTAAGTATTCCTCAAGACGATTTCGCCCCAGACCTGCAGTACATACCTGAGCTGCAACATGAATGGAAAGAAGCTAACAGAAAGAAGGAACAACTCTTAGCACGCATCGTCAAAGAGAACGTACATTCAGCCACAACTAAAGTGGCACTAGTTATCTCAAACCGTTTTTTCGACTAAACATTAGAACAACGAGGATGGTCCAAATTTCATCGTCAATTCAAATTATCGATATATAATGTGCTAGAGTGATTAGAAGCAGATGGGTTTTTCTCACAAATTCATCTCGAGTTCTGGGGAGACGATTCTCTTGCATTTTGAATCTTCAAAAAACAAAATGTCGACAAGGCTTCATATTACAAAACTAAGTTTGAAAGAGTTAGTCGGAAATCTGGTACTATGCAAGAATGTGAAACTCGTTTATGTAACTTGTGTCTTATTCGTTGGCCTCGTCGTTTTCTTCCTAAAGACAATTTGTCATTCTTCTAAACTAAAATTGCGTTGTAAACTGCAGTCGAAGTTGTTGCTGTTTTTTTTGAGTGTCGAAGCCACCTGTTTGTATTCAATGACTTTAACCACTACGTTCAATAAAATTCATCTCATATAATACGTAAATACTTTGCCAAAACCTATTATTCCTTCTACCTTTTGTTATTCAACACCTCTCCCATTTATATATACTTTTAAGAAAAGTCTTTTTGCAAATATATGATTTTTTTCTTAAATTCATGAAAAAAATTAATAAATATATATGACCAATGATATTATACAATTTATCTTATTATAATATGGTTAGATATATAATTAATTGATTTTGTTCATAAAATGAAGAAAAAATAACTAATTCTTAATATTATTTGCACAAATCTTAAAGCGTATTTATTAAAAACTGAGAGCGATACTATTATGGTTCACCCATCTAAAACTGATACGAGCATTAGCAACATGATAATGAAAAATGTTTGGTGTTTACTCATGCTAGATAGATGTGACACATGGAAACTCCTCCGGATCACTTTAAGCAAGTTTTGAAGTTGTTTTCTGCTTCGTAATTGACAAAATGTACATCCAGCATTTCACGTACGTTCATACATTTCTTGCTAACAGAAGAAAACACCAAAGCTGTCAAATGTAATGTGGATACCGCAGCACCACAATGACGGATCCAGACATCGAAGTTTACCGTTTAAAAAGTATACATTAGTAAATAATATGCAACCGATTCAAATATTTATAAAAGTTTTGTGAATAAATTGTGGTTACTTTTAAAATAACATAAAACTAAATTAGAACATTCATATAAATTATAAAACCTCAACAATAGGTTAAGAGAAATTATTAACATTTAATATAAGAACACCAAAATTTCTATAAAAATCTACCGCTTGTTTTTTTAAAACATAAAAGAGAAAAGTACCGCTCTTATCTAAGAAAATAATTTCAATTAACTTAAATTGTATATTAAAGAGATCAAAAATTGATATCTTATTATTTATATATATTATATCAATTATTATTATTATTAGTATATTATTATTATTACAATATATTAATTATAAAAATATGCTCTAATGTTACTTTGTTAAAGTCATGGCTTTTTTAAACACTTATGTAGTCATTTAGAGGAGAAAGAGACCCAAATCGATCAATGTTTTACATATAAGATCACCGGAAGTTGTTAATTTTTTCACTTTCACCGTTCAACCAAATTAAATCAACATAACCTGACATTTGTCTAATATATTATTGAGTAAACATTTTCATTTTTGGGTAACAAAAAAAGATAAAATGCTTATGTAGTAATGTTACAATTACAGCTGACCATTCATCACGACTAAAATTCGTTTTCTTCATAAATAAACCAAAATTAACTTTTAAATACACATACTACATGTAGCAGAGCTAGATTACTAATAATAATGACCAAAAACATTTCTTTTATCCACTTGTCCAAAAGAACTCTGAGTTATGTGTGTTTAGGAAAATCAATGATCATTACTACATGGTTAATTGAACTGTCACTACATGTAATCCATGATTACAGCAAATCCATATCTTGTCTACAAACTTCATCTTACAACGATTAGCGCGGTTACAAATACTAAGTCCGAATGGTAAACCCGGATTTAATACTATAAGCGTATAAAAATTGAAGGCTTCATGTACCAACTGCGTTCATCAGTTTGCAGGATAATTCCATTTGATAGACAAAATACCCCGGTTTTTGATAAAATACTACCGGTTTTAATAAAAAAAAATAGGTACCAATTTGATAAAAAGTAATGAAGATAAATATATGAATTACAATTTTTTACGACCAACAACTTAGAGATAAAAGTTTACCCTATCATCCGAAAAACTAGATCCGGAAGTAGTATTAATACATTGACAATTAAGTTTGTTGCTAGTGAAATAGCATGATTATTTTTATATAATTTAATATTATTAGAAAATAATTAAAAAAACAATATATAGATATCTATGATTCTTTTACTATAAATTAATTACTAAAATGATTTTGAAATAAAATGCAAATTAAAATCATGTTAAAAAGTATAAATAAAAATAAAAAGTAATATTCAATGCTTTAATTTTCTCCATAACATATTACAAAAAATTTTATTAACTATATACTGAATAAATAGATTAAGCATGTTTAATTTCCTAAATAAATGAGTCATATTTGTACATAATAGACAAAATATCTAGCTTTAAAACCTAAAAAAAAAACCTAAGATGCTAAAGACATCAATATACTGCAAGTACAATAACATTAGATAAGCAAAACATATTTACATTAATTATAATAAATAAAAGTAAATCATCTACTGCCGGTATGTGGACCGCATGTCATACCTAGCAAACAAATATAAGGCGTATTATTCAAAACCACGATTTAGTTATGTTATTGTTGGGTTATATGGCCCCTTATTTCGTCCCATCATCACCCGAAAAAGTTTCCCATCATAACCTAAAATAAATGGTTGCTGCAAAAACCTTTTTACGGTAAGACTGTATTTAGATTTTGCGTTAGATAGTATAAGTTTAATACTTGTTCGAAGATTAATATATATCGATTATGTTTGTATTATTAATGAATATGATAAACAAAAGATGGTAACCGATTACAACTGTGCAACTACAACAATATCATCAACGCGGCCAACATATACTAAATAGTTTTAAATGATTATATCAAGTACTAAATTATCGGCTCTATATTGTGCCAAACCAAGTCTGCACTTTTATACGTAGCACAAATCGATGGACAAAAACTTTAAACCTATGTGGTTTGAGTTAATTTCCGCCTATAGAGGTTTGGATTCGACGCCACCTTGTATACCATCAATTTATTTCACCTGATATATATTTTTATCAATTCAGTCTTTATTTTATTTTAACTTGAGCCCTCTAAACTATAACCGCATATAAATCAAACATAACCCACACACATAGTAGAGGAGTAAATGCCAAAGTGCATAACCAATGTTATGAAGAATGTTGCCTTCACGGAAACCTCTAAAAAAAAAAAAAAAAAAACAAAAAAAAAAAGAAAAAATAATAACTTAAAACTACAGACCATCGCTGAATACACTATGGAAATTGAAAGACTGCTGAAAATAAAAGCTTAATCACCTCCGCACATGGAAATATGATCGTATGATTATTTGGTCCATAATACATCAAAAGTCAAAAACTTTCAATGTAATTTTACAACAAAATATTTTTAGTGATGAAGAGATCTGAAATTAAAAGCAATACTGTTTTGCCATATTACCTGTAAAGAAATACAAAATTTGAAGAAATACATCAAAACGTTTCAAACATAATCGAAACACGTATCCAAAAATCAAGTAACCAGTAATGACAGACCAATATTTACAAGTGCTCAAATCGACTGTCTCGTACTTTCTTTATATGCACAGAAAATTCTTCTTATAACCAGAGTCTTCACTGAATCATAATTTATGCTAAATACTAAAAAAAAAAACACATGGTTATTGATTATTCACATTGCTCCATGCACTTTTATTGAAAACCAAACTTTATTATCATTCTGCATTTAATATATCTGTCCACTTGCTAAACCGACCCGAATAATATCCTACATTAAGATATTCAGTAATCCTAAAATACATGAGAATCATGGAGTCCATATGATCTGAATTAATATATAATAATAACGTAGATATTAGTGAGCACGTTGGACTATCTGCACAATTGCATATAATTATTTACAAAACCAGAATATAACACTCATATATATGTTTTGAAAAAGTAACTGTTGCTCAAAACATACTTAAGTATTTTTTCTTAAGAACAAACAATTAATTATTCCTTAGAGAGTTATGTTTCTCTGCTTGAAAGAATTATATATATATAAATTACAGCAAATAATTATGGTACTGTAGCCTTTCAAATGTAGTATTAGTTTTAAATGTGCTCACTTGAAGAAGTCTATGAAAACCTTATTCACAGTGTACGCCTTGGAAAATTTTGAGCAGTCTTTGCGAAGAAGTAGACGGTTAACCTAGAAACATATTATAGTAAACCATAAGATGGCATCAAGTTCACCTATAATGTTATAATGGTTTTGTGTTAAACAGTGAGGCGCATTTATTAACCATACCAAATAATTAAATTTCCAAACGCTTATGCACATGCTTACAGCATGAAACACGCTGTTAGTGTATATAGGCACACCCATGTGAAAATGTTGGACTAAGAAGACGCGAATATCTCTCACGTTAATGTAAACTCAAGAATAGAGTTTGATATTGTTCAGTGTCTTCACATAAAGAGTTGTTATGACTAACTTTAACTTGCAGTCCTTAGTTTGTGTCTGTTCGTATTACCACAGAATGATATGTGTTAACACACTTGTTAGCATCCACAGGTCAAAAATAAGATGGAGCGATAATGATAAAATATGAAGATTTTAATAGTATTAAACTTATATCCATAGCCGAATGAAGTCACAAATTCCTAAAATAGAACTAAACACAGATACAAAATCGGTGAAATAAAATTTTGCCAATCCTTTTTGTCAATTTCTTGCTGTCTTGCTGCCTCTACAGGCTTCTGATTGTACATAAACCTGCAATAAAATTACAATAAACACCGACGAACTGAACTATGAATAGCTAGAGATGCTAAAGCTGAGGAAGATGAATCAAAGTTAAGTTTATCAAAACTTTTGGTGAAATAATCAAAACCAAAGCCACGTTGGAATTTAGACAAGAAGGTTCTAATAGACAAGAGAAATCCAACTCTAATTAAACGAACCTTTTTGATCTAAAAAAAACAACAAAAATAGATCCGTAAAGGACTTGCCTATTTCTAGACCCAAATGAACCAATATCGTAATAATCGACAATAAAGATTGTACATGCTCTCACAATTCTAACAATTGGATCAAGAACCCCGCGCTGACGAAAAATCCAAGAAGACCATAATACCATATCGAGATATGAATGTACCCGTTCGAGACCTAAGAAGACTGCCGACAGACCATAGATCCAAGAAATCATGGAACCTGATGTTGTGCAAAATATTCTCAAAGGTAAACCCAATGTCGATATACCAGATGTACCAGATGATTCGTCAACGAAAGAAAAACACACGAGATGAGTCGTGAATCCCTTATGTTAGAGAAAAACTAGATATCAAACAAAGTTCGCCATCGTAAGTTAGAGACATGCAGTGATAGACAATGAGGATATAAAGAAAAGTTCAACCTTTAATTAGTACGATATCTTTGGAAAAGAAAACCAAAAAATAAACCTATGACAAGCTTACCTATCTTTAGGCTAAACAAAAGATTATATCTTACTAATCAGACAAATATAAAGATAACATAGCTCATCTACAAACTCATTATGCACTTGTATAAAAAAAGAATGCGATTTAGATATAACCAATTAATACAAATTATGAATTATTAAAAACTAAATTAGGATTTTAAAGAAAATTTCAAAGAGATATAATTAGATTAATAGTTTTTAAAAACACCATATTATTAACGAGAAATACTACAATCTTTGACCAAAGAAGAAAAGAGATGAGCGTAAATCCAACGACAAAACGAGTTTCTGTGAAAGATATAACTAATTTATTTGTTTAACAGTCAAACACAATATGAACTAACAAGGTGCGACTGATTCCTATATGTAATTTTTAAAAATTAAAACATTCAATCATTTATGAATATTATTACATTAAAAATGAACTTAAAAAATAGAATCATGTAACTTTAGAGAATTCGTTTACAAAGAAAGATGATTTTTTGTATTGTAATAATTGTGTCTAATTTGTGTCTTAAATGGAAACCATGAGAAGGAAAAGTCCTTTTTTTGGAAGAGAAAATTGGAAACTTATTAGAATGGCAAGCTTTTACCAATCAAAATATAAATATGCTTTTTTTAAATATGTTTCAAAAAATTATATTATTCTAATAATGAAATATTGAGATCCTAACATTTAGTTACAAAATTTATAGATATATAATCATTATTCCAAACGTCAATCTTTATTAATTTGCATAAAGTTACAATGTTCATGAAAACTAAAACATTTTATTTGGCAAATAATATCACGCAGTTTAGCGGCTACTAAGAATCTCAAAACATGGAGTATAAATTTTGATACACAATGTAATACGTTGTGGTGCGGATGAAAAATTTCAATCATGTAAAATTTTGAATATCCACCATCAATTTATAGTTGTACATATATCAATATATATATACTCTAAGCTAATAACCACAAATTATTGTTCAACGCGCAATCGCTTTTACTATCATTAGACTGATGGTTCTAAAGAGCGCTCCCAATATACTATACTAGATGTTTACCACTGATAAGCTAAGAAACCATATAATCATAAGTCAAAAACCCTAACTTTAACTATACAATGCTAACATAGGTATACTATGAAAAATATGAGTGGTAACACTCTTAATAACAAGATTACAATGCAAATGACATGTTTAACATGGCAAAAGGTGAAAAGAAATTATGGAAAAAGAGACAGCATGTGCATGTTTGTAAGGTGACGCTGATCTCAAGTCTCCACAAATGTATATACAGTAGGATGGTGTTTCTAAATTAGCAGAGTGTGGAAGATATCTAGATTTTCATGGACAATGCAACAGACGCAATGAGAGTAAGAAATGTTTAAACGCAATCGTTACACTTCTCTATGCAGAATGTGAGGCGCTCATTAGGGAATAAAGTGCATGATAGCTTACCAACGACAAGATGTGATTTTTTTACAATAGACTACCGTGACCTAGTGAAAATGGTATCAATCCATTCATTTTTAAAAAAATTTACCGATGTAAGAAGATTTTCCCATATTTTGCAATCTAACAAATTCCAAGAAAAAAAATACAAAGTGGATAAGTTTGGCATAAGTGCTTGAAATCACTCAAGTGCTATAGATTTTGTTGATCAAATTCCTACAGTTTTGGCTAACTGATTCAGTGTAGTTAGTTTTTCTTTTTCTGCGTTATGTTGAAAATGGAGAAATTGCTTTGAAATCACCACAAATGCAATATCATTTTTCAAAACATACTTTCAGTCAAAAATATCTCAACATCTGTAGTTTAAGAATTAGGAAATTGTTAGATTATAATTACATCAGAGCGTCATGAGCTGAGTTATAAACTTATCTGTATGTAACTCTCTTATAACATCTATAATAAGATATGTCAGTCATAGTTTATTTTTAACACAAATACAGGATTTATGAATAATAGTTATCATTTATACGAGTAAACAATTTGAAAAGTGCATTCAACAATTTAGTGGCAAATTTCAAATTACCATCGCAATAAATGAGAACTTCACAATTTGCCACTACATTTATGATAGCACTTTTAAATGTATAGATCTATATATTAATCAATACCTAATTTGCTCAGAGATACCTTAAGTCTCTGACTCTCATATATCATTAATCATATACATGAGCGAAGATAATTATATAAAATATCTCTTTAGAAGCTATAAACCCAAACTCATAGTTAAAAATCCTATCAACTATATAATCACTAAAAGCGTAACCCAGTAAATTATTTATTGATCCTTACATTTTTGAAAAGCACAGTAATCACTAATTATGCGTATTTCAAACCATCCCTATTTCAAAATATATACATAATGTTCATGAATTTCTTATTAATTATGTGATCTAGCTAAAGAATTATTCTTAATCTATATATAACTCACTTAGGATGCAGATGAGCTATGACACTCTTGGTTTTTTAGATAGTCGTGGAGTGAGCGATGTGAGTCGTGCAGCGCTGATGAAGACAATATGCCACTTTTTCGAATACATGTTTTTTTTAAGTAAAGTAGCTGATTCTACCTTTTATGTAATAACATATTATGCCCTAATTTTAAATTGTGAGAATTTCAAGTTTTACCACTTTGTTGTACTACTTTTCAATTTAAACCTTTTATTAAAGAATATTTTCCAAAATAATACTTTTTTTAAGAGGAATTTTTTAAAATAATTAATTAGAATCCCTTTAAAATTTCACATTCCTAAACCCTACCTCACCCTAAACCACCCCTTAACTCTAAATCTAAGTCTTATATTAACTAACCAAAGAATTATAATTGTGTTTTTTTCTCTTAAAGAACAAGGGTAAGAAGTGGATTAAGGGTATTTTTGAAAAATGGTATAAACAAGGTGGTATTTTTTTGAAAATTTCCCTTTTAATTTACAATTTTGTTTTGATGTAAAACATACTCATTTATTGATTTTTGATAAATTCAGGGACTTACCATAAATTTACAAATCCATTATAAAATGATTTACCTTTTATGAATGATTGTTAACTAAATTCCTTTTAACAAAAGATAACCGAATAGTAATTGTATGGAACAGAGAATTAAAATTTTAATTTTTAAAGAAAATTTACTAACCCGAATATAATTTATACTGTTTCAAAAAGGTTTAAGTTAATTCAAATAAATTTAACTATTTCCAAGAATTAAAGATGAAAAAAATTATGTTT
>CAJHQP010008722.1:0-25563 GCA_905132765.1 Moricandia arvensis | reverse complement strand
CATGACAGAAGTGGTCAACGATCCAGATGACTCAATTGAAGAAAACAACCATGAAGAACAACACCTTTGTCGACCAAATGAAACTGAGGAACCTCGGGGACACAAAGAAGACATTTTTGGAAGAGTTCAAGATGGAGTCGGATCAGACCAATCCTTTATTGACCAGGCTGAGTTCGAGAAGGATCCACTTGTTTATCAAAGTGGGCCCTTAACCAGATCGAAGACCAAAGCCTTAAAGGAAGCCTTGGGCCTTTTGATCAAGTTTTTGCAAGAGGAGGACGAGGTGGCCCATGGAAAGGAGAAGGGTCCAATTACTTGGTACAATCTTATGGTTGGTACAGTCTTAGTCATTCTGGTGTCCATCCCAGAATCTTCAAGAGATCCGGATGATATACACCTATCCTAGGTCGTCTCTCTCTCTCTCTCTCTCTCTCCCTCTCTCTCTCTCTCTCCCTCTCCTCTCTCCCTCTCCCTCTCCCTCTCCCTCTCCCCTCTCCCTCTCCCTCTCCCTCTCCCTCTCCCTCTCCCTCTCCTCTCCTCTCCCTCTCCCTCTCCCTCTCCCTCTCCCTCTCCCTCTCCCTCTCCCTCTCCCTCTCCCTCTCCCTCTCCCTCTCCCTCTCCCTCTCCCTCTCCCTCTCCCTCTCCCTCTCCCTCTCCCTCTCCCTCTCCCTCTCCCTCTCCCTCTCCCTCTCCCTCTCCCTCTCCCTCTCCCTCTCCCTCTCCCTCTCCCTCTCCCTCTCCCTCTCCCTCTCCCTCTCCCTCTCCCTCTCCCTCTCCCTCTCCCTCTCCCTCTCCCTCTCCCTCTCCCTCTCCCTCTCCCTCTCCCTCTCCCTCTCCCTCTCCCTCTCCCTCTCCCTCTCCCTCTCCTCTCCCTCTCCCTCTCCCTCTCCCTCTCCCTCTCCCTCTCCTCTCCCTCTCCCTCTCCCTCTCCCTCTCCCTCTCCCTCTCCCTCTCCCTCTCCCTCTCCCTCTCCCTCTCCCTCTCCCTCTCCCTCTCCCTCTCCCTCTCCCTCTCCCTCTCCCTCTCCCTCTCCCTCTCCTCTCCTCTCCCTCTCCCTCTCCCTCTCCCTCTCCCTCTCCCTCTCCCTCTCCCTCTCCCTCTCCCTCTCCCTCTCCCTCTCCCTCTCCCTCTCCCTCTCCCTCCCTCTCCCTCTCTCTCTCTCTCTCTCTCTCTCTCTATCTATCTATCTATCTATCTGGTGCGACCTGGATCAGCTTCAAATCTATGCTCTGGAAGTCAATACACGTCTCAGAAAGAATATGGGCCATAGCACAGCTTAATGGGCTTATTGGAGAGCTTATTGGCCTTATTCATGAGGTATTGGACCGAAAGAAAGTTATGGGCCTTGATGAGGCCTTTATAAAGATAGGAATGACTATGGACAAACATGGACGTTTAGTATTCAACCTGATTGACCAAGGAATTGATGGAAGGAAGCTGGTTGGGCAGGAAATGAAATGGATGGTCTGGCATGATCGAGAAATGGACCGGTCAAACCGACATGGCCGAGAAATGAGTTGGAAATGGAAGATGAAGACCCAGAGCTGGAAATGGATTATCAGGAGTATTTTCATCATCCAAATGAGCTTAAGGAGGTACTTGGTCGTAGCAGAAACAAGATGGATAGAGCCCAAGCAAGAGTTGTTCGAAAAAGGCCTTTATCGGCCCAAAAAGTGGAAAGACAAGCCAGCTTGGATTATGATTGGGCCAAGAAGATTAAGCACGTCTAATATGGTTTATTTTAAATTTATTTATGATTTTTTATTAAGTGTAAACCAATTGCAATTGGGTTTAGGGTTAGTAAACCAATTAGGAATAGGTTTAGACTAAACCAACTTGGTTTAGGTTTAGGGTTTTTTAGCTTAGGATTTCGTTTTCTTCTTTCTTATTTATGTAGCCACGAGCCTCCATGTAAACAATCAACCATTATTCAATAAACTTAAGCTTTGGCTCAGACAAATCATCTCTTAGGAGACTTCTTTATCCTGTTCACGTTTGTGAGCAGTTTTATATCACACTAAGGAAGAGTTAAACCTTCTGTGATCCATCCTAGACATCAAGCAGGACGCCCCTGTGTCTCAGGAGTAGCTAAACATCCTTAGAGCATCTCATAGCTCTAAGGAGAAGACCATCTCCATCATCTATCATCGATCCACACCCCCTTCAAGTGATCCAGGGAGATACAGCCATTCCAGGGCCGTACCAGTTGCTATGATTCTTTTTATGATATTTGGTGAAGAGCTAGGTTAAAAGATGGCAAATGAGTTCTCCCTTCCCGTCCCGGACTGCCGCGGGATTGGCGTTAAACGGGTCACGGTGGGTCAGTCCCGCACGAGACACGGTTTCCGGAATGTCTGACCAAACCCGTCCCGCAAGATATAGAGGCCTTTGCAGGATGGCCCGCGGGACGACGGTTCTGTAGTCTGTCTGTGTTCTAACTTCCAAGAGATCATTCCATGCACACACCAAATGTAAGGTCAAACATAAGAAATAAGTTTACGTGTTATACTTAACATTTATGAAGAAGAACCGAGACTGTAACATGCTGGTCTACCAACAATTTTAACAGTTAACATCAATATACAAGAAACATAGACTGTAATATTATCAAGCAACATGCATAAGCAACCGAGATTTTAATATGATCAAGCAACAATCTTAATAATCAATCGTGCAAGACTTTAATGACAAGAATGATTGAAAACAAACATACCATTTTCACATTTCCATTTGAGCAAGAAAAGTAGCAACTTCAAGATACATGTTGCTCATGCTAGACATTGGACTTAGCAACCATGAAAACTAGCGAGAGAACCACCAAAAAATAATCACGTGAATATGGGAATCCAAGGTATTTCTAAACTGCTAACAAGTACCTTAATGATCTGATCACTGCCTCTTTGTTCAATATGTTAGGAATGAGGAGAAACACAAAGCAAAAGTACGGTATCTACCAGTTGAAAACTGAACACATAACTTCTATTACTTCCAACTACTATAGATAAATGATTAAATTCAGGGAAAAAACACAAATATGAAGTCATGACGCAATTCACACATACCAATCTAATTCTGACCAAGTCTCTGACAACCACAATGTAAGCACAATGCAGCTGAAATTTCTATTGTCCTAACCAGTCTCAGAAACTTAGTACTTGGTCTATGATAAATACATACTTTCGAGTATTCATCATAGTAACTGTTAGTCATAAATACTTACTTTCGAGTTCATCCATGGGATATACTTAAGGCATTGCATAACCAATCTGAACATTGGCAATGCTTCGTGATGGCATGAGAAACAAAAGGAAGCCATTGATGATATCAAGTCCCTCGCAAACCAATACATGGGTGGTGATGCGAAGAAGAAGAGAAGCTATGGTGGTTAATCAAAGAAGAAGGGAAGCTCCGTCGGTGGATCGTCTCCAAAATCACCATTTTCTCAAACACTTTTGTAGGTGAGTAGCCCAAGAGATGAAAGTGAAACTCTATCGTGGGATTACACTTGTCCCGCGGTAACGCCAAGTCCCATCCCGCTTTTGGCCCAGTCACGTTTTAACCTATCCTGCAAGGCCCGCTTTTTGATGGGCCTAAGAAATACCGGCCCAAACCGCCCCACATCAGTCCTTTTCGGTCCAGCCGTGCAGTCCATATACTCAATTTCCATCTCTAAGCTAGGTTGTGATGCGTCCATCAAATCCATGCCTCGAACAGAGCTTCATCAAACCTTCCAGATCAACTACCTAGGTGATACTAGCGAGAAAGGTTCAGTCCAAGGCGTATATCTCCACAACCAGAAATGTTTTTGGCATAAAACAAATTTTCATGGATTATATATTCAAAGAGATTTCATTTCCAAGTATACTAATCCAAATATCTATCCGGACTAGAAAGTTATGGAGTTTACAAAATGGAGGTTTCCGAGCCCATCCATCTGCGAGTATCAACAACTAGAAGTGAATTGCAGCCATACCATGAAGCGGCTTTCTCCAGAATCAATCATGGGATTTTAGGTGTATTTTTAAGATTTCCAGAGAGCCTTAAATCAAGAGAATTCGTCATGGGAATACCACGGTGCAATCAATTTCCAAACACTGGCCAAACCGACATTAATTCTGAAAAGTTACCAACCTCTTCAGTTTGGCTCGAACAAAACATCTCTATGGAAGCAAGGAGATACTCTAGACCATCCAGAAGGAATCAATAATTCATTATCTTCACAAGCACCCAGAGGATCAGGCGGATCTTCATTTACATTAACTTTCCTTATCCAACAACATCTACACCAAATGCAATAAATGGGGTTTTACATAATCTTGCCCAAGACCAACGGCTCTTTTCTCTTGCACCAGAAAATATCACTATCATTAAGAGCTTATTCATCAACCATAGGCTATTATTTCGTTGATACTTCAACAGGATATCAAGATACAAGATTATCTCTCTCGAAAGGCAACAAATAAGCCTAACAACTAGTTTTCTTAAAGCCATCAAACCTTTGCTTCCAAGACTTTAGGTATGAGTTGTTTTGTTTCATTTTATCATTTTTAGACTGTTAGAGTTTTTCTTAAGGTTGAGCTAAACATAAAGCTCTTAGTTGTCTATGTCAAAATCACACTAGATCAATAAACAAACCGAATTTTCTTCTAACAAAATCTTTCTAAGTTTTCTCTTGCAAAAATTGTTAGTTTGTTCTTTTTGAGACCAGTACCTCCAAGAACCAAATGTTGTGTTGTATCACGAGTTCTCCATCCCTCGTGTGGTCTACTTCAATCCATTCCATCATCATTAAGTATCTTCATCCATCCGGTTTCATTTAGTCAATTAGATCGCGTATTTGGACCGCCCTTTTGTTGAATCTGTCCATCACTTTGTTACAAGAGTTTTGTTGAGCCATTTTCAGCCTTGGATTACATCATTTCTAGTACCAGAGCTGAAATTTTTTCAGCATCAGGTTGCATATATCCTATCTCTTTTTTATTTGCAATCATTTGTTTTATTTTGTTTTGCATTCATAAATAAAAAATCCATAAAAATCATTTGTTCATCTAGTTTCTGTTTTGCATAAAATTAAAACCCATTAAAATCATTTTTTTTTCTGTTTCATTTAGTTTATATTGTTTCTTCTCATAAAACAATAAACCCCATAAATGAATAGTTTTATTTCTTGTTGCATTTAGTTGTTTCTTTTCTGTCAAAGTTTTAAAACATTTATAAAAAGTTGTGTTCTTCATTTCTGTTGAGATTAAGGCCTGTTAGATCTATATTTCATTTAAAAAAATAATAATAAGTGTTAGTATTAAGTTGCATATCAGAATTACCTTTTTCGGTTGAGTTTTCAAAATATTTTCCTTCTTGGTCGAGTTTTCAAACTTCTTTCCATTTCTTTCAAAACACCTTTTCTTGAAACTTTCTTTTCCCTTTTATTTAGTTTTATTTCAACCATAAACTACAAAGATGAAAAAAACTCATTAGTTATTCTTTTAAAGCTAAAAAAAGAAAATGAAAAAAAAAATCAGAAAACTTTGATATTATTTTGCAGTCTTTTATTCGCATATATTCTTGTCTACGCGATTTCTTCTTGGTTGTGAGAACTCTTTTTCTTCTTGAGAGGCATTGTTCTAAAGCTTTGCAACCATGGACAGTGGAGAAGAAGCTGAAGAATACAACACGTCTGAGGTAGATTTGGGAGAAGAAGCTGACCAGTATTTTTGGGATGAAGGAGATGACCACACTGAAGGTCATTAGTGCGTAGACACTGCTCCAGAGTATGTTTCAAACAATGAGCAGGAATATCAGGAGGTGGAACCATAACCAATGAACCAATACTCGACTTGTTATGGTCCCAAATCCCAGGTCATCTTTGAGGAAAGTTCTGATGGGAATTCTATGTTCAAGCATGTCCAAGGAGAATGAAAACCACCACGGTTGCACAAGAAAGACCTTACTATGTAAATCAATCAAGCCATGTTCAGAGTAGACCATGGAACCACAATGATAATAAGTTTAAACAGAATCGCTTTGATACACCATCTATATATTTTAAGGTCATAAGGAATGACCAAATGCATACCTCATATGGGAGGATGGAACGGAACATTGGTTTCATACTTGGAGAATTCCAGAGAAGCTAAATCCAACATATACGAAGGATACCTTAACCGGAGAGGCATGCAATTGGTGGAACCAGCTAGATACAGAAAGGATCTATTTTAATGATCCAGCCTTTACTTGGAAAGAGGTGAAGAAGGTCATGTATAATGAGTTTGTGGAAAGAGCACAACACATCCAGAAGGTCTCCACAAGGAGATTTGTAAAACCAAAATTCTTGCAAGCAGCACCTCAGAGAGATGTTGTTCCCAAAGGTGTCAAGGCCAGGGTCATGTAGCCAAAGATCGTCCAAGAAAAAGGATCTCAACATCAACAAATTTGAGCTTTGAGGTGCAAGGAACCGAAAAACCATATATTCCAACTCAATGTAAGTGATCCCTTTACTAGAATGGATGATTTCTTTACTACAGTGGATAAACATATTGATGATCTTATCAACTTGATTAAATCTGGATTTAATTTTGTTTCTGGCCATTCGGTGACTGTTTTAACACACTTGTCTAATGTCCAAAAGGTTGAAACAATTTCAGGTACTGATATGGAAATCATGGAACAAGGAGAAGGTTCAAAAGCGACAAAGGTGTTCTTGGATCCTAGTCAAAACCAGGAGAAGAGACGACAATACCAGTGCTGAATAAATACATAGGAGAAGACATGACAAGAGCAACCCTTCAATGGACCATAAGGAGGCTCAATGTGTAAATCAATCTAAGTTGCTTAAGGAAGCAAAACCAGTGGCAAACATGCCCTACCTAGGTAAGTGTTCTAACCCACTTTTGGTAATAGATACTGACGTGTATATTCTTGGTACAAGGAGAATATATGAAATCTCGAAACTTACTGAAGTCCTAAGGGAAGAACAAGAGAACATGTTCACTCATGAGCCACATAATAAGTGTAAACCAATACCTGCAGAAGGGATTGTTCAAGTTACCAAACATGAGGTAAATTTCACATTTTACTAGAATTTTCTTATTTACTCCATGACAAGATTAATACACTTGTAGTCTCGATCAGGGAAATTCCCTAGAGTTGTCCTATTGTCCAGAGCAATAAGCCCACACTCCAACAGCCATGAAGAAGGTTAAATGTTGTATGTTGTCATCATTTTATAAGTTTCTTTACATTGGTACAATACACTTGCATTTGACAAGGTATTTTGATCCAGTAATAAGACAAAAAGAAGGACATCTAAACCAAGATGAAATATTGCAAGAAGGGCATGTCATTGAAGCAATCAGAGAACACACCATGTTCCCAATAGCTAAGGCTAGCATTGTGAGTTTAAGTTCTACACAATATACTCATAGTCTTAAATTCAGATATAATGTACTTTTTTATGTTTTGTTTATATAATTAAATTCAGCCTTGGCTTAACATCATTTCTAATATCAGATCCGAAGGTCCTTTAGCATCAGGTTGCATCAATCTATCACTTTTTATTTGCAATCACTTGTTTTATTTTGTTTTGTTAAAACAAAAAAAAAATCCATAAAAACCGTTTGTTCATCTATTTTTTGTTTTGCACAAAATTAAAACCCATAAAATCATATTTGTTTATGTTTCATTTAGTTTATCTCGTTTCTTCTCATAAAACCCATAAAAAAAGTGTTTTGTTTGATGTTGCATTTAGTTGTTTCAATTCTGTCAAATATTAAAAAATCATAAAAAGTTGTGTTCTTCAATAGTTCTTGATTCCTGTCGAGGTTAATCCCTGTTAGATATATTTCTCATTCAAAAGAAAATTCATAAAAAGTGTTTGTATTAAGTTTCATATCAGAGTTGCCTTTTCCGGTTGATTTTTGAAAAGATTTTCCTTCTTGGTCGAGTTTTTAAAATTCTTTCCATTTCTTTTTAAAAACACATTTTATTACAACTTGATTTTTCTTTTATTTCTTTTTATTTTGACTATAAACTAAAAAGTTAAAAAATGCATTAGTTATGCTTTTAAAGTTAAAAAGAAAAGGAAAAAAATCAGAAAAAATCCATATTCTATTGCAGTCTTTTTATTCCCATATATTCTTGTCTACACGATTTCTTCTTGATTCTGAGAACTCTTTTTATTCTTGTGAGGCATAGTTCTAAAGCTTTGCATCCATGGAGACAGGAGAAGAAGCTGGAGAATACAACACATCGGAGGTAGATTGGTAATATACCTTGTTATTTATCGGTTTAAGACTATCATTTGGACCCTATTTGGAGTCTACTATGTATGTCTAAACTGTGTTTTAGAGTCTTTTCAGGTTAATGCACATTATGGAGCATTATGGAGATAATGGAGCTTGATAAAGCATTCAGAGAGCCTGATCAGCTAAGTTAGAGTCACAATCAGCTAAGTTAGAGTCTAGATCAAGCCTGATCATCAATCGACAGAGCATACTTGTTGTCGATCGACGGTCTACTCGCTGTTATATTGACCGACTTCAAGCCCAAGTCAAGAAAAATTACAAGAATGCTCCTGGACGAGTTTTGACGTAGTTAATAAAGGTCATCCCAATGATTAGGCAAAGAGACACAGATTTCATAACACACAAAATATTATTTACAACTTTATAGTTTTCTTAGTAGTTTTGGGGATAAGATCTGGACTCCTTCAGAAATTTTTATTGGAACCCTCCATTATCTATTATATGCATATTATTATTCAGTTTATCATGCTTTTTATGATAATGTCTGAGTAATTCTCTTATTAAATATAGGGTTTACTATGGCATTGATGAATTAGCCAAAAAATAGGATTGCTAGGATGAAGAGATATCCATCTTTGGGATCGTGTTTAATGTGTGCGTTCTAGAGTAGCTAACTAGAAACATGATCCTGGGACATAGACAACTGCGAGAGTAGGTTTTGTGCCAAAACTGATTCCATTGAGTTAGGTTGCTAGATACATGCGAGAGATGGTATAATTAACCTAGCGGACGTACTTCATGTCTGACTACCATCGATCGACAATCGGCCTTAGCCGTCAATCGACGGTCGTCTCCTATGTTCGCATACGAGAGATGGAATAAGAGGGATCAAATTGTGATTAAGGTCCTTGCATATTCATAATTCACCTTCCTAAAACCCTAGATCTATCATTTCCTTATTTGAATGAGTTAACTTATTCAGATAATTTCTTTTTCAGAATAAACCTTCAAACAAACTTCCTATTTATAGTTTGCCTAGCTTAAGTTTTAGAACTCATAAATCTTTTGTGTGCCCTCACTCTCTGTGGTGTCGATCCCTAAGTACTATGATTTGACCTCTCTTGGAAAGAGTAGTTTATGGGGGTTAGATTAATAGATTGCATGCTTAATTATAAATTTTAACCCGCGAGCTGTCAAATTTGGCGTTGTTGCCCGGGAGAAAGGATCGCCATTACAGTTTTTTCTAGGGTTTAATCTAGGCTTTTTCTTTTATGGCAAGTTACTGATAATTTATTTTTCTTGTCTTTCAGGTGCATGCTCAGTACCAAAAGCAAAAAGAACAAGGAATTACTCTTCTGAAACACCGTTGCAATCGAACGTTCCATTCGTAAACAGACGCGACTAGCGTCGATCGACAGTAATACTCGACCGCTGATCGACGCTCACGTATCAACATCGATCGACAGTACACATCCGACATCAATCAACGCCAATTCGCGGAAGATGCTTGCGACTTTAGTTGTTGTTCAAGATGAGAGAGGAGACTTGTATGACCTTGAAGGTCATCTGCGTAACTCTACATGTCAAAGAATTGATGATCAGGGAGCTGTGATCCGTGAACCAGAAGCAGACGCCACATTAGCTCGACCTGAAGCTGCCGCCTAAGCTGTTCAACAAACACTGGCAGACTACAACCATCCTGACCAGTTCTACACCAACAGATCCGCCATTCGCACTTTAGCTTTTCACATGAATGATTTTGAGACCAAACTGTCCTTCTTTGCATTTGTTGCGCAAACACCTTACCATGGGTTGCGTCAAGAGCACCGTATGGATCACTTGGAGCGATTTCAGGATCTGGTATAGGCGATTAAAACCAATGGAGTCCTTGAGGACCATCTATTCTACAATCTCTTCAAATACTCACTCGCTAGAGATGTTTCACATTGGCTCAAGCAACTACCACCAGGATCTCTGACATCCTTGACAGACATCAAGAATGCGTTCCTGCGCAATTTCTTTGTTGATGCACGTGCAGAAGACTTGAGGAGCAGGATTGCCACATTCACACAAGAGCCTGGAGAATCATTCAGAAGCTCATGGTTCAGATTTAAGTCTTACCCAAGAGACTGTCCACACCATGGTTTCAATGAAGTGCAGCTGCTCAGCACTTTGTTCAGAGGTATTGATCTGCAATACCAGATGGCTTTAGACACTGATAGTAAAAGAAACTTCAGCTATATGAGTCCAGAGGAAGCGACAAGACTCATTGAGAACTTGGCGTCTAGCAATAGCACCAAGAACATTGACTATGGTAGGAAGAAATCAGCTCCAACTTTGAGCAGGGAGCAGATAGATGAATGCAAAGCTAAGCTGGAAAGTGTTAAGAAGTTTCTCAAAAAGCAGGAAGTGAAAGCCTTGGAGGATGAAGAGGAGGAAAATATGTGAAGTTTATAGGTGGAACCGGTTTCCATAGACAAGGAAATCAAGGATACAACAGAAACTCCTATGGTGGGAATAGGAGTAACTACTATCAGAATTTGCAACAGCAGAAGCCTCATGAGAGCAAATTGGAAGCTATGGTTGATAAGATAGAGGAGCAACAGCAGCAAGTAAATTTCAATGGAAAGATAGATGCCTGGTACGTCAACCTGAACACCAAGTTTGAAACTCTCAACACCTATGTCAATAAGCTAGACAGTCAAGTGGTCCAGACGAGTGGGACCATTCAGAGACATGAGACCTTGGTCAAAGAGAAAGGAGAGGCTAGTCAGAAGAACCACGTCAGTGCATTAATAGCAGATGATTTCTGGCAAGAGTCGAGAAAGAACAGCTTTGGGAAGGTGATTTTCGTGTGGAAAGTTCCATGTCCTTTGGCAGTTCACATTGGTGTCGATTAACACCCGGGCCAGAACGTCGATCAACCACCGATCCAGAAAGTTGAACGACACCCGAGCCAGAACATCGATCAACGGAACCTGCACAATCTGTTGCTTGTGCGAATATTCTAACTTCGATCGACGACGAAACTAGTGTCGATTGACGGCCCCAACAACAGAACCGATTCGTTTACCTAGTCTGAGTGCTGGCCTGTTTGTAAGACATTCGAGGATGGAGACTCAAGGACAAAATGTCAATTCAATTGGTTCTATGACATCAAAAGGGTGCTTTAAAAGGAACCAAAAGATTCCCAAACATCTTCGCAGAAAAGCATCTGATAAAGAGATGGATGGCTTTGCCAAAAGAGTTTTTAAAATTTCTTTAGGTACTCCATTTGATGAAGCATATTATACTCATAGACTGTGGATGTTTTCCGGGAATCCAAGGAAACAAAATAAGACATAGAACATATGTTCAATGACATCAGGGAGAAGCTGAGGCAGAGAACTATCCTCAAGAAGAAAAGTGACCCCGGGAAGTTTGTGATCCCATGTCTTGTCAAGGGTCAAGAGTATTCAAACGCTCTCTGCGATACTGGATCAGCAGTTACCATTATGCGCATAATCATGGCATAGAAGCTAAGCCTCAGAATCGAGCCGTCCAGTGACTAGTTCACCTTTTTCGATTGCTCCAAAGTAAAACTTAGAAGGAATAGCCAGAGATGTTCCAATGCAGATTCGCAATGTCTTAATTCCAGTCGACTTCCATGTTATGGATATCAAGATTGATTGGAATTCTTCCTTATTTCTGGGGAGGGCATTCATGGCAACAATGGGAGCCATCTGCGACACGAAGTCAAACAAGTTGTATCTATCCTTGATTGATTCCTACAATTTTTATGAACCTGTTAAAGTGAAGAACAAGACTACTCAGATTGAATCGGGTGATGATCCATGTTTGATCGCTACATGCTTCTGCAAATACAATCAAGACGATGAGCCTACGGACTCGGCATTGATCGACACCCAACCCTTGGAATCGGTCGACGGTCCCTTCAACCAGAACCTGTACGGATCCCACCCTTTGGCATCGATCGACGTTTACGACCCACCATCGGTCGACGTTTACGACCCACCATCGGTCGACGATGTTGCCCCAGGTCAGAATAACGAAGACAGTCAAGAAGATATAATCTACATATGGAAACAATACCATGAGAGGATGCCAGAACCTGACAACCAAGAGTACGATGAGTCTTACCTTGAAGAAGAAGCAATCGAGTATCATGCCTTCGCACTAGAAGAATCTAGAAATTTTAGAGGATCTATTTGAAGTTGGAAATTGGCATCGACTGATGGTGACTCTACACCATTGATCGACGATAACCCGTTAAGATGGGATGACGATTATGGATGCCTCATGCCAGATGATTTTGGAATCATGAGAGATCCAGATGGATATGCACGGTAAATGGATGGACGAGTTCTTAACGTATCCGAGGAGGATAGCGCAAACATGCTAGCTATGGCCAATGGAGCAGGGAATCTCTTCAGAAATTAAACATCGGGTGAGGCAGTGCATTCACCATCAATGGACAGCGACAGTGGGCCATCGATCTTCAGTCACCACACAGCATCATGGCAGAGGTTGGTAACAGAGGAGCTATTGGAAAATAAGCTTGATAAAGTTTATATTTCTCAAGACTTGATGAGGAGTAATCTCTGCCAGAGTTTGGAGGATATTTCAGAGCCCACATATGCCAGGCTTAACATGCTGACGGAACTAATTCAAGCACTTGAAAACGAGATGCACATATTTTCCTTCGCTCAGACGAAGATGGAAAATCAGCAAGACATAGCAGATGCGGCTGTATGAGGTTTTATCAGTGCATGGTTTGGAACGAGCAGCGAATATGTGGATACTTGTTTTCCACAATGGTTTTACGACTTACCTTCCTAGTCCAGAGGTCACAACTTCGAGCTTAAGACTATAACCAAGCGCTTAGTGGGAGTTAACCCACTGTGTAGTAAGTTTTAATTTGATTTTTCATTGTTCAGTTATTAATTATGGTTTTTTTATCTATTTACTTTAGGTTTTCAAAGCAGGAGTAGAAAAGTTCGAATTCACCAACGGTCAACACCACAATCTCATCATCAGTCAAAGAATTGGATGGTTTACCATTGGTCGACACTCACTAACCAGCATCGGTCGACACTGCTTACGGAGTTTGGTAACATCGATTTCTCTCAACCTTTTACTTATGATTAAATTTTTAGTAACCAATCCCAAGGGGATATCACTGGGGATAGTGTTATTTAAGTCTGAGGGAGGTTCACTGATGCTCTTACCTATTTTGAGCTTTTATCTATTAAGTTTTTTTTAATTTTTTTAATAGAGTCAAGAAGGAGATTATGATCATAACTTATTTATTGACTAACCATACCTTAGCATCATTATTAAACATGTTGATTGCAGAGATTACTAGAGATGCCAAAGTGGATCATCGTGTCACTATATCACACTTACAAAGAAAGTTTGAAGGAATCAAAGCTGATCTCCAACCTAATACTGACTACTTTCCTTGCTTTGAGCTTTGGTATAAATCGGATCGAATTTCTTCTGCAATTTTGTAAGATATTAGTTTGTTATATCTGATTTCCTTGCTCTCTTTCTCTTCGGGATCTATAATAGAAAATATTGAGATGATTTCCTGAGATGCAGAGTGGTAGGTAAATTACCGATGACCCCATTATTCTAATTCAAAGGAATGATCACACATTGTTGGAAGTGAGGGGTAAATACATTACCGATGACCCCATTATTCGCCTACCACTTTGTAATAAAAAAAATTGAAATAAGATGGCAAGATGGACTGTAGCAGCATCATTGTCCATTGAAATTGAGATTTAAAAGATTCTGATAGAAAAGAGGAAGGAGAGGGATCATGAAAGGCTCTATATCTATACATGCTGGTTTGCAAGAGTTCAGTCCATGTGGCATTTGATCGATACTCCCAAAGTAAAGCCTGTAATTTATTTTTATGCAAAGAAATGAGATCAGTAGAGGGGCGAGTCAGATTAGTATTTGTTGAGTTGTTAATAGAATGGATTTGGTTACTATACTAGGATAAGGCATATAAAGTTTCTCTTTGATTAGCATTATTAGATGTGGTTTGGATATAGTAGGGTGATAGTCATACTTATATATTATGTGAGTCCCCGCTTTTCAAACCTCTTTCACGGGCAACTTTTGTTTTACATGAGGACAAGCAATATGTTAAGTCTGGGGAGTTGATATACCTTGTTATTTACAGGTTTAAGACTATCATTTGGACCCTATTTGGAGTTTACTATGTAAGTCTAGACTGTGTTTTAGAGTCTTTTCAGGTCAAGGTACGTTTTGGAGCATTATGGAGACAATGGAGCTTGATAGAGCATTCAGAGAAGATATTCAGTAGTTGTTCGCAATCAGCTAAGTCAGAGTCGAGGTCAAGCCTGACCATCGATCGATGAAGCATGCTTGTTGTCGATCGACGGTCTACTCGCAGTGATATTGACCGATTTCAAGCCAGATTCAATAAAAATTACAAGAATGCCCCTGGATAAGTTTTAACCTGGTTTATAAGGGTCTTGCCAATGTTTAGGCAAAGAGACACAGATTTCATAACACACAAAATATTATTTATAATTTTATAGTTGTCTTAGTAGTTTTTGGGAGAAGATCTGAACTCCTTTAGAGATTTTATTGGAACCCCCCATTATCAATTATATGCATATTATTATTCAGTTTATCATGCTTTCTATGATTATGTCTGAGTAATTCTCTTGTTAAATATAGGGTTTACTATGGTATTGATGAATTAGCCCAAAAATAGGATTGCTAGGATGAAGAGATATCCATCTTTGGGATCGTGTTTAATGTATGCGTTCTAGAGTAGCTAACTAGAAACCTGATCCTAGGACATAGACAACTGCGAGAGTAGGTTTTGTGCCGAAACTGATTCCATTGAGTTAGGTTGTTAGATACATGCGAGAGCTGGTTTAATTAACCTAGCGGACATACTTTCAGTCTGATTACCATCGATCGACAATCAGCCTTAGCCATCGATCGACAATTGTCTCCTTTGTTCGCATAGGAGAGTTGGAGCAGGAGGTGGTCGGATTGTGATTAAGGTCCTTGCATATTTATAATTCCAAGCATCCTATCTACTATAATTCACTTGCCTAAAACCCTAGATCTATCTTTTCGCTATTTGAATCGGTTAACGTATTAGGTAGTTTCCTTTTCGGAATAAACCTTCAAACAAACCTCATATTCATAGTTTGTTGAGCTTAAATTTTAGAACTCAGAAATCTATTGTGTGCCCTCGCTCCCTATGGATTTGATCCCTAAATACTACGATTTGACATCTCTTTGCAAGAGTAGTTTATACGGTTAATTTGATAGATTGCATGCTTAATTATAAACCTTAACCCGCATGCTCTCAATTGGGGAGAAGAAGCTGACCTGGATTGTTGGGACGAAGGAGAGAACCACACTGAAGGTCATTGGTGCGTAGACCACACAGAAATCTATTGTGTGCCCTCGCTCTCTGTGGATTTGATCCCTAAGTACTACGATTTGACCTCTCTTTGCATGAGTAGTTTATATGGTTAATTTGGTAGATTGCATGCTTAATTATAAACCTTAACCCGCACGCTGCCAATTGGGAAGAAGAAGCTGACCTGGATTGTTGGGACGAAGGAGTGAACCACACAGAAGGTCATTGGTGCGTAGACTCTGCTCCAGGGTACGTTTCAAACAATGAGCAGGAATACCAGAAGGTGGAACCAGAACCAATGGACCAATACTCGACTTGTTATGGTCCCAAATCCCAGCTCATCGATGAGGATAGTTCTGATGGGGAATTATATGTTATGGTCGCATACTGGTGTTGTATGTTGTCATCAGTTTACAAGTTTCTTTACATTGGTATAATACACTTGTCTTTCCCAAGGTATTTTGATCCAGGGATAAGAAAAAAAGAAGGACATCTAAAACAAGATGAAATATTGCAAGAAAGGCATGGCTTTGAGGAAATCATAGAACACACCATGTTCCCACTAGCTAAGGCTAGCATTGTGAGTTTAAGATCTACACAATATCTGCTCATAGCTTTGAACTCATATATAATGCACTTGCTCTTGTCCTTAATTTTTGATCCAGAAATAGCAGAAGATTTAGAACCCAGAGGAAGAGATCAAACGTTCCTAAAAAGGCACACAACCAAGCTTACTTTTGCAAACCTAATGAAAAAGAACATAGAGGCAACAAACAAATCATACTTCAACTTGTTGATGCAACCAAAGTAAGTATGAACTTTGCATTTGTTTTTATAATCCTTCAACCACATATACAATACACTTGTCTTGGCCATTAATTTTTGATCCACGAATAAAACGTGAAGATGGTCATAAGTTGCACGAAGAACCGACAAATTACAAAAGTTACCCAAAGAAGAAAATATTTCTTCAACTTGATGATGCTTACAAGTTAATTCCAACCTTAATAACTTCTGTTTCTAAATCTTCTCCCTTTTTCGTCCCTTTTTTTCTTTTCCATAAGGTTGAAATCATTTCAGTTTGCCAAGAAGAAAGCTTCAAAGAGGTCCTACCGGATAATTTTTTGTTGCAAGGAGAATCAAATCAAAAGATGATAATAACCAAGGCTACTAGAAGTATGAAGGACCATCTGTTCCAGAGTAGGTGCAATGACCATGTCCAGGTTTCCTATCTCTTTAAAGAAGAACCACCAGATGCATCATGCATGACCAAATTGAAATTATACGAAGGTAAGCTCTAAACTCCCAAAGGAGAATAAAAGCTAACTTTCCTTATCTTGGTGCAGGTTATCCAGTTTTGAGGTCGAAACCTTTACAAGAGTGAGGGAATTATGCGGCCATCAAATCCATGCCTTGAACAGAGCTTCATCAAACCGGCCAGACCAACTAGCTAGGCGATACTAGCGACAAAGGTTCAGTCCAAGGCGTATATATCCACAAATATAAATTCTTTTGGCATGAAACTAATTCTCATGGAATAGAAATGCAACAATATTTCATTTCCAAGTGAAATCACCGCAATATCTATTCAGACCAGAAAGTTATGGATTTTGTAAATGGAGGTTTTCCAGCTCAAACGTTTGCGAGTATCAGCCCTTAGAAGTAAAATGCGGCCCAACCATGAATAGACCTTCTCCAGAATCAATCATGGGCTTCAATTTTTATTTGTTAGCTTTCCATATAGCCCTAAATCAGGAGAATTGGTCACAGTAATACCAAGATGCAATCAATTTTCCAAAATTGGCCAAACCAACATCAATTATAGAAAGTTACCAACCTCTTCAATTTGGCCAAAACTTTATATGGAAGCCAGGAGATAATCTAGTCGATTAGATCGAGTATTTTGACTACCCTTTTGTTGAATCCGTCCATCACTTTTACAAGAGTTTTGTTGAGTCAATTTCAGCCTTGGCTTACATCATTTATGGTATCAGAGCTGAAGTTCCGCCAGCATCAGGTTGCATCTATCTATCTCTTTTTATACGCAATCGCTTGTTTTATTATGTTTTGCATTCATAAATTAAAAAATCTATAAAAATCGTTTGTTCATCTTGTTTCTGTTTTGCACAAACTTAAAACCCATAAAATCCATATATGTTTATTTTTCATTTAGTTTATCTTGTTTCTTCTCATAAACCATAAAGCCCATAAAAAAAAATTCTTTCTTGTTGCATTTAGTTTTTTTATTTCTGTCAAAATATAAACAAATCATAAAAAGTTGTGTTCTTCATTAGTTCTTCATTCCTGTTGAGGTTAATGCCTGTTAGATCTATTTTCATTGAAAAAATATCATAAAAAGTGTTAGTATTAAGTTGGAGATCAGAGTTGCCTTTTTTCGTTGAGTTATCAAAAGATTTTCCTTCGTGGTCGAGTTTTCAAATGTTCTTTCCATTTCTTTCAAAAAAAAACTGTTCTTGCAACTTTATTTTCCCTTTTATTTAGTTTTCTTTCGACCATAAAATAAAATGATAAAAAAATTCATTAGTTATTATTTTAAAGTTAAAAAAAAAAAGAAAAAGAAACTTGTATGACCTTGAAGTTCATCTGCAGTCTTTCATATTCTTTTGTATTCCCATATATTCTTGTCTACACGATTTCTTATTGATTATAAGAACTCTATTTTTATTGCAAGGCATTGTTCTAAGACCTTGCAACCGTGGAGAGTGGAGAATAATCTGAAGAATAGAACATGTCTGAAGTAGATTGGGGAGAAGAAGCTGACCAGGATTGTTGGGACGAAGGAGATGACCATGACCACACTGAAGTTCATTGGTGCGTACACTCTGCTCCAGAGTATATTTCAAACAATGAGCACGAATACCAGGAGGTGGAACCAGAACCAATGGACAAATACGCAACTTGCTGTGGCCCAAATCCCAGCTCATCGATGAGGATAGTTCTGATGGGGAATTATATGTTCAAGCCTGTCCAAGGAGAATGAAAACCACCACAGCTTCAACAGAAAGACCTTACCATGTAAATCGATCAAGCCATGTTCAGAGAAGACCATGGAACCAAAATGTTGGCAAGTTCAAACAGAATTGCGAGGATACACCATCTATACATTTTTCAAGTCATAGAAAGACCAAATGCATACGTCAGATGGGAAGACGGC
The DNA here is from genome assembly GCA_905132765.1 of Moricandia arvensis. Lineage (NCBI taxonomy): Eukaryota > Viridiplantae > Streptophyta > Magnoliopsida > Brassicales > Brassicaceae > Moricandia > Moricandia arvensis. The sequence goes on along the minus strand of CAJHQP010008722.1, from coordinate 6,728 downwards.
ATGGAACATTGATTTCATACTTGGAGAATTCCAGAGATTCTAAAGCCAACATATGAAAAGGATACCTTAACCGGAGAGGCATGCAATTGGTGGAACCAGCTAGATACTGAAAAGATCTATTTTAATGATCAAGCTTTTATATGGAAAAAGGTGAAAAAGGTCATGTATACTGAGTTTGTCCAAAGACCACAATACATCCAGAAGGTGTCAACAAGGTGATTAGTAAAACCAGAAGTCTTGCAACCAGCAAATCGGAGAGATATTTCTTCCCAAAGGTGTTAAGGCCAGGGTCATCTAGCAAAACATTGTCCAAGAAAAAAGACCTCAACATCATCAAATTTGAGCCTTGAGGTGCAAGGAACCGAGATACCATATATTCCACAACTCAATGTGAGTGTTCCCTTTACTAGAATGAATGATTCCTTTACTAAGAATGGATAAACATATTGATGATGTTACCAACTTGATTAAAGCTGGATCTAATTCTGTTTCTAGAAATTCCATGACTGTCTTAACACACTTCTCTAGTTCCCAAAAAGTTGAAACTATTTCAGGTACTAATATGGAATTAATGGAAGAAGGAGAAGGTTCAAAACCAACAAAGATGTTCTTGGATCCTAGTCAAAACCAGGAAGAGATGACAATACCAGTGCTGAATAAATACATAGGATAAGACACGGCAAGATCAACCCTTTCAATGGACCAGAAAGAGGCTCAATTGCAAAGCAATCAAAGTTTTTTAAGGAAGCAAAACCAGTGGCAAACATACCCTACCAAGGTAAGTGTTCTAACCCACTTTTGGCTATGGATACTGACGTGTATATTATTGGTACACTGAGAATATATGAAAGCTCTAAACTTACTGAATTCCTAAGGGAAGAACAAGAGAACATGTTCACTCATGAGCAACACAACAAGTTGAAACCAAAAACTGAACAAGGGATTGTTCAAGTTACCAAACCTGAGGTGAATTTCACATTTGACCAGAATGTTCTTATTAACCCCATGTTCCAATATATTGTGAGATAGTGTTGAATATGAGTTTGGTTAGGTCGATTGACAAGAAACTAAACTCGATTTTTGAGTGCTTCGAAGACGCTTTATTTATCAGTATACGATAATAACAAACGTGGTTACAAGGAGATCTAGTAAAAGAAAAATAGGTCGGAGCTTTGTGGAAAGCACCGACGAGATTACAAGGAAGATTGATTGGTTGTTCAACTCTCGATCTTGCCGTCAAGGGTGTTGTGTGTATTTTCGGATCCCCCTTTCCTTTTCCCCTTGTCCTCCTTATATAGTTTCGAATCTTTATTCCTTTGTTCACCCCAGGGGCCGAAGCCCAGATTCGGGCCCGTGCTTGACGGGATTTTGAGCCGAATGTAGGCTTGTCAAGCTGATGTGCGGTCGGTTGCCTAGCCGTCAATGAGACCCGGTCGATTGGATGGCCTTTTTCGGGCTGGACTCCTCTCCTATCGAACTGATCTCGTTTGGGCGTCAGACGCAGGATGGGCCAAATCTTGTTATTTGATGGGCCCTGTGGAGGAATGTTAAATTTCCCTCCAACAGTAAGCCCCCCCCCCCCCCGGTAGTCCATTTGCAAAGGGTGTGGTTCTTCGTAATGGGGTGGCAAGAGTTGGCTTTGAGAATGACATTATTTTTCCCGAGGCGATCGATCGCTCAACACGTTCTCAAGAGTCTAATGCATTTTTGAAAGTAGACGGCTTAGTTGCTCGGGGAGAAGATCTTTCGGTTGGAGACTACTATGGAGCAATCGAACTTTGTCCTCATCCAAAGCGAGCTCGATTTTGTAAGACCTATTTCGCCAGGGGAGACGGGTCGACTGTCCCATTTGCGTAGGAGGAGAGATGTCAAATCATAGGCCCAATAGGCTTAATAATGACGTGTTTCAAGAACCGCGTCGCTTTGCTATAAATAGGGATTTTCCCTTTAGCCTCCTTACTGCTCCTCAGACCTAAAGGTATTTTCTCTCTCTTATTTTCTCCTATCCCTCTCATCCTTCTTCCCTTTTTATTTCATCTACCGTCGCAAACCAAAAAAAAAATATTTTCTTTTGCTGCCTCGCCGCCGCCGATTACCAAGATGCCAGCGTCACCTTCCCAGAGATTCTCCAGATCCGAGAAGGGGAAGAACGTTCGGACCTATCCTAGCCCTCAGGAGGGGCAATTGCTCGGTCCTAAATTACTCGATTCCACCATTGGGGCTTATGGCAATGCTTCAGGCGATGTGGTCGGTTTGAATCTCGATCGGGGGCAATGTTGAAAGGTTGCTTTGTCAAAATGGAGAGGGGCGATGTCCAGCGAGTGTCTATGGGGAGGACTTGGCGAATGATGTAAATTGTGATTCTTCGGAGGAGGGCACCGAACGATGCTCGGCCGAATCCGGGTCTTTTGTCCATCGATTGGCAGGATCGGGATCTGCTGATCGTTCTTCTAGCGGGTCCATCGGTCGGCTGAAGAAAACAGTGCATGTCGTTCGGCCCTCGGATGTATATGTGTCCATCGTTCAGCCAAAATAACCGGGGCCTATTGATCGGTCCCCGGACGCGCAGTTACCCATTGATCGATCTTCTGGAGGTCATGAGTCCTCAGTGCGGCGTGTAGATGAGATCCAAGATCCCGAGCGATCCTTGAAAAACTCCGATTATCTCGAGCGGACTCTGATCGGAAACGAAAATGCCGGACGTCTTCCAGCTGATCTTGATAACGCCAAGCATCCTTCGAGAGAGTGTGAATTCATCGAGCAATGTCTGGATAAGTCCAAAGCCATTGTCAAGAAGAATTTCCAGCTGATTGTTTTTCGTTACCATCGTAATGGAACAATTAAACAGCTCGTTGATCTTGTGCCCGGGTCATCTCGTCCTGTCGCGGGGGAAGGGAAGAATTAAGACGATGTCCTACCTACTTGGTCCACGTTGTGGGCACTCAGCCGGAGGTTCCCCTAGTTCACAAGGGTCCGACCACAAGATCAGGTTCTATCCGACTAAGAGCTTGATTTGCTAAAGCCATCCAAGACATGCTAGATCAAGACAAGTTCGGCCGCAAGCAACTACTGATTGAAGAGATGGATAACTTGAAGATTGAAGATCAAGTTGAGTCAAGCGAGGTTCAACTCCATCCCGGTCCGATCCAATTCAGATTCTTTGACCAGTACCGGTTCGGTTCGATCATCTCCACATTTGATCTCGGTCCACTTCCATCCGATCCAGACCCTTAGACCCTGGTCCAATAAAGGTAAGAAGGTAAGAATTCATTTATGATTTCTAACCAGCTTATTGTTTTTGGTTTGTTTGGGTTTCTATTTTATTTCGGTTTAGTTTAATAATTGGGCCCAATAAACTTGGGCTATGTTAGCCAATTTCTATTTTTTTATTTCCAGGCCTTTGTTTAGCCTTGCATTTTAGAGTCCCAGTGGAGTCCATGTCGTTTTGCTTCAAGTCCCCTAGAAGGGCAAACCACATCGGGTATTATATAAACTCCCTATAAGTGGAATTGTATATTTTACCTTAGAATTAATATACGAGTCAATTTACCCCTAAGAGCAAAACCCTAAAGTCTTTCTCGACAGTGAGAAGCCGTCCAGAGAGCATCTCGAATCTTATAAAACTTCCATCCATAAAGTTTGTGGCGATTCTTCACTCCACCCTCATCCAACGATCCAACTTGAGAGAGACCTTAGTCCAGCAAGTCGGATCCCATCCTGTTCATCTATCCACCCCCTGATCTAGCTGAGAGAGGCCTAAGTCCATCATCTAGATTCCATCCCCATCCTAGTTCCAATCGGATTCAATACCCCATCTCCATCGCCCACGTTTAACCGGCCATACAATCACCTCCATTCCAGCCGATTACAACTCTCTTCTCATTATGTCTTCTTTTTGTTTTAGCTTTGTTTAAATCTCATAAAAACCAGAAAAACTCATAAAATATTGTTTCTTTCATTTCAGGGAGTTTGGACGAGTCTCATTACCAATCCGCACCATCGCCCATATCGGCCAGTTCTGTACCCGGAACCTCTATCGGCCCAAATCAGAGTGGAACGGATCCGTGCCTATAACACGGGGGAAAGGAAGAATTAGGATGATGTCCTACCTACTTGGTCCACGTTCATAGGGGTTACTTCCTTATTAAAGAGATGCCAGACGTATGGCGTGACTTTCATGATACCAAGGCCCGAGCAATGGGGTGGAGTCCTCCGATCGGCTATCATTGCATTTATGAATCCTTTTTCGGGAAAGAATCCAATATGTGGTTCCCCAACCCTCGCTTGATCACGTCTTATTGATCCCGCCGGGATATCACTATGACCCAATTAATGAACGGGGTGGTTAGGATCGCGGTGGCTTTGATGGTGATGGCAGCGGAGATAGATGTCTTAATGTCCGTCCGCGTCTTTGAGGAGTTAGCGCATACGCAACCTAGACTGAATGGCTTATTGGCAACGTAGTTATTTTTATGTTAGGTCCGACAGTGCGGCATTCGAAGAGCCGCCAGAAGACAACTGTTGCGTGTTGTGGAATCATTTTATTGGTAGTTTAGCTAACGTTGATCAATCAGTTTATTACTGTTGGTTCCAATCCTATTTCTTCTCTTTCTTTTGTTTGCAGTCGTTCAGCCAAACACGATCGGATATCCGGAGACTTTCTGGGAGGACGTACCGAAGATAGCTGTCCTTAGACAGCACAAGTGGAATAGTTTCGATCAGGCGCGGATTCGCCGTCAACGGAAGAGGGTTGCCAAAGGTTACTTTTCCTTGCCATAATTGTTTCTCGACTGCTATATTAACCTCATTTTTTTCTTTTGGTTGCTCGGCCGTTGGTCGAATGACCTGCTGATTTCTTTGTTTAGTTGATTGGACGTCAGATGTCCAGTGCGCAGATTCTGAAGGAAAGAGGTTGAAGCTCCCATTAATGGTTAAGATCCCAAAGAAGTACCCGAGCTACCAGGATATTCTTGGCTCTTAGCTAGGCGTCAATATTATCGACTCGATGAAAGACACGACTGAAAATAAAAGTGACACTGAGGCCGACCCTACTGCCCCGTCGAAGGTCTTATCAGACGATGAGGCCGGTCATGCGGAAGAAGGCTCGATCGACCATGATGCCGATGTTCGTCCCGAGAAGAAGAGGAAGAAGATGGGAAATTTTTTTAAGAAGCTAAAAATTGACATCCCTATTGTCAATAGATCGGCTACTGTAGCAGAGAATGAGCGCGGGAAAGCCCAGGTAGGCATTCCCAAAGACGTTTCTGAAGGGGTATAGAAAGGGTCTCGGGGTGAAGTGGAAGAGGCGTTCTAGCGGGGCATAGAAAGTCTCTGATGACAAGGACCCAGGTAAGTCCATCGATCGGACGGCAGCAAGACGGAAGTCATCACTCTCGCCCGAGTTTCAGGCTACTTCTCCCCTTCGTAAGGTGGTCCCAATGTCTTCTCGTCATGCGCCTTGGGGAGGGTCAGACCCGCCAGGCGGGAAGCCTCCGGTGGCCACATTGAACGTTTGGAGTTCTGTTATGATAAGGAGGTGCCCTTCATGAACGATTACGATGCGTGTAGAGACCTGATCCGTCAGCTTAGAGGTGGGGGTCGAACGATGCCTAAGGTTCATGAACTTGCTTTCCCAGACAAGTACCGCGAGTACACCCATGCGCATGCTGTGGTAAGTCTTCCGATCGTTATGCTTTGTCTCATTTAGCAATGAAATTTTCTCATGTGTGATCGATTATATATTTATGCATATATTTTTGGCCAGGCCGCTGCTCGATTGAACCTCCTTGTGCTGGAGTACGAGGTAGCTTTGTGAAAGATGAGGGCTGATCTCGACAAGGCTGAAGCAGCTATCGAGGCGAAGGGCGCGGATCATGAAAAGGCCAAGAAGGAAATCTTTGAGAAGGCTAAGGACGTATTTGCCGAAAGGAAACGTTATGACCAAGAATGTAAGCAAGCTAAGCAGAAGGTCGTTGGTCTTGAGGCGGAAATCGAAGTAGCCAGAACGACCATCGAGAGGCTGTAGAAGGAAAGGGCCGAAGACATTGTCAAAGAAAAGAAGGAAATGGACCGCTTGAGGAAGTCACGCCTTCATGAGGTCGTATGCGCACGAAACCAGGTTGCGATCGGTATAACTCTCCAAAGCAACAAGCGGTTTGAGAAGTTCCGGAAATATATGGCTGATAAGGACTGGCATGAAGAGAAGTTATTCCTCCACATTCAAGCGCTTGGGACTAAGCAAATGTTGGATTTGATAGAGGAGTGGGGATTGCAGATGCCACAGAAAACTGAAGGACATCCTCATCGCTGATGAGATCAAATTCAAGAAGGAAGTTGAGGACGTCGACATCGAGGAAACACCAGGCGGGATCTTACTCTTTACCCGCCTCGTTTCAAGCCTTCCTTCGCTTTCGGTCAGTTTGGATCGAACTTAGAAAAGGTGGATCCAGTTACTGAGACTTCTCTTCGATCGCACATCCCCGAAAATCCTTTTCTTTCGGTTGCCTCTGATTCGAGCATTCTCGGTCAATCAGAGTCCGCGTTGGATAGGGCTCTGAACTTGATGCGTAGCGCCCAAACTCGCAAACAGGCGGCTCTAGGGGAGCAGACTACGGCCACCGTTACCTTGGATCCGCGATCTGGCAATTCGGCTGATCCGACGATCGACGGCTTGACTCAGAAATCGGAATGAGGTTTTTTGTTGTTGTTGTTGTTGTTTCTCTTATATT
>CAJHQP010008721.1:0-25566 GCA_905132765.1 Moricandia arvensis | reverse complement strand
AAAGGCGAACAATTTTCTTGATTGATGCAGTGACACCTGAGCCGAAATCCAAAGTGCAAGTATTGCGTCCATATGCATTTTGATGAGAAGGCTTACTCAAGTATGGCATCAAGCGTTGGTGCAGGAAGACGCAGAAGCCCTAGATATTAAGAATTGAGACGAGGAATACAGGCAAATAGACTCAAAGAAAGATTTCGACCGGCATATTTGGATCAGATCCATATGCAGAGTATGAAAGAACTAAACGAGAAACACGAAGGATATCACAGCTCAGATATCATGTGCACGTTGAATTGCATATAGAGAAAGACTATATTTGCGCGGACCTTCTATCATTTCGAGGCAATATTGTTACAGTCGCATACCTTTCATCGTATTACGTTGCGGAAACACAGATGAATGTGTAGAAGTTTACAATCCAACCTACAACGCTACTGAATGTTTAGTTTTTAGGTAAGACTTTGTGCTGAAGCTCGTACCGCACGAAAAGCGGAAACTAAGATAATTGGATCAGCACACAACACCTCAACATAACTTAATCAACAAAGAGGGAATTATTCCGTATGAGAAAAGAAGAAAATGGAAAGGGAAAGCAAGAGAGTGAAGCAGAACGGCAATTTCAGGGACGCACAAAATCAAACTTGTTCTATCACAAGCAGATGAGTGAAAAGAAGCAGCCAAAAGGCGTTCATGTATTATTGTCGATGAGAAATTCACCCCGGAGTAAATCACTATTTGAAACACAAAAGACGCAGTCGTCTCAATGGAACCAGTGTGACGATGAGCAAGAGGTTTTCATGAGAAATTGGACAGTATGAATATGGAGTACATACAATATCAGATAGAAGAGCATGCCCAAGCAAATCTCATATCAATGCGATATCTGGCTATTACTGAGATTCACGAACGATGCAATGAAGCCCGTGCCAGTGTACATGGAAGAAAACAATTTATGCTTCTCATTGATTCAGCGATCACACACACAATATATTGAAACCCAAAGTTAGCCTAAGATGTTGGAGCCAGGCGTGTCAAGTGAACAGAAGCAGGAGGAGATGCAAAGTGGCGTGTAGCAGATGGAGAATAGAATTAGCCAGATACAGTTGGAAAATTGAAGCCTATTAAATAGGGCGAGTTTCAAGAGCCAACAATTTCTCCTCGATTTCATGCGTGCCATACCAACTATCAGTAGCCGTCATTGTGACATGTATGTGTATTGGGGTTCAATGGTTAGCTACGTTGCCGGGTACCTATCACGTGAGCGGACTATGCATCTTGCTACCGAGATGAGGTTCACATCTGGGCAAACAGAAAGTGTTGATTGAACTGGTATTTAAGCCCAGGGTCAGATAAGGAGACAAGGTAAAATTAAGAAGAGGAACAGATACAAGATTCTGCAATATGAGCAGTTACATTCATGATCTATGCGTATGAGGAAGCAGTAGCGAAAACACCACTAACAGCTTGAATGTGTTGAATGTGACACAAGGCAGGAAGCTAGAAGTAGACGATGATGTATAGCAAAAGTATGCACAACGAGTTCTTTAGATATTTTCTTCAAGAACCTGAAACTCTTTGCCTCCATTTAGAACAAATCATAACCACAGCATTGTTCTGAAGCGAAGGAGCTGAACCAGCTCAACCAACGAGACCGAATATGTATGTTGCTATAATCAGGAAGGACGCCAACGTGGATAGAAATGGTTAGGGAATTGTTGCAGGCCGGGACAGTACAACAAGCTCGAGTTTGTATGGCATCTCCATACAGTATTACGCCTCGAAGAAGAAAGATAATACATGCGAGACTAAGTGTGGATTATCGACGGATTGAACAATACTGACAGCTAAAAGGCACAGATATTCCACATATACCCACTCATAGACAGGATTGCGATGAATGAGGCTTGGGAGCCGCTTCTTCAGTTATACATAGAGCATTGATTTGAGAGCACAGGGTATCATGCAGTCCTGAGAATGGCAAAACAAGTGAATGTACACAAAACATTGCTTTCAAGACACATAGTGCCGTCATTACGAAGTATACTAGTCATCATATGCCAATTGGCGTTTGACAAAACGCCCTGCACCACATTCAAGCTTGGATGAATGATGTCTTCAAGCAAGATCACTCTTCTTGAAACAAGTTTGTGTCTCATTCCTGCTTGACGATATCTTGCATCATACAATTCAACTCTAACATGAGCCCACGTTCCAACATCTCAGGCAAGTTTCCTTGAACCTGATGGGACGAGAATAACGAACTGTTGCGTAAGAACAGAAACAGCATGCAAGTGATGCTTTAATTGCAACGTCAAAAGTGGAGCTACTTAGCGTCATTATATCATCCAAGCTAGCAAGAGTTTCAACTGGACTCCAAAACAAGAATTAAAGCTAGTAACAAAGGTGGCCACCCCACAACGATTTAGAAGAAGCTAAGCAGGCCAGTTCTGGCCGAGTTAGCTGGATATTCAACAAACGCGTTTGTCAAGAAATTTATGGCATTCTAGCACGTCCATTACAGCTATTAACTAAGAAGGCATAGTGTTTCACGTGGACTGAAACAGCCAAGCTCAAATGACTGCAGGCATCAGTCTGAAGAAAAGCATTGTGTACCGGACCTCACAGTCTTAGCTTATGCCACAAATTTGCATAAGCCATTTTATGGTTGCAAACCGCATGCTAATGTAGCCCTAAAGGCATAGAGAGTTGTTCTGATGCAAGGCCAGTGATCACCCTTCTGCTTATATACAGCTAGACACTGAAAGCGAAAGCAGACTAGAATCTTCGGATTATGCAAAAATACATTGTTATTAGCACCTTTTGACTATGCAATAAAACAGGAAAGTGGAGGCACTATTTCTTGAACCCAAAACATACTTATCTAACAGCTGATTAAACAGATCAACGCAGTCTTACATGTACTATATGGAGACAGCAGAGTATCGAACACCACCGAATACAATAACAGTGCGCACTAATCCAAACCTTTTGCGGAGTTTGACTATCTGCAGATCAATATAAGCAAGCCGGAAAGATAATTTGAAGACGATAGTGATTATCGACTGAGGGCAAATGATCTGAGAAGTTGTTACACATCGGCTAATGACAGTTTGGAATGTGCAATCTAATTAAAAAGCATATAAGAGTGCAGGATGAGAACAGAATGTACTAGCCGCTTGCAAAGACTATAACATACGTATGGATACAAAGAAGGCATCCAGCACGAGTATAGAAAACATACTATTCTTGCGTATCAAGAGGTTTCATTGCGAAGGCATAGAAAAAAATTGTAGTACCAGTCTCACAGGCAGAACCGAGCTCAGGAGATGATTTTGAATCATGTCTACACGCGCTCTAGTCAAGCTGGTCATTCAGGACGTGATGTAACAGTTTCAGAGGCTAAGAGTTTGGTTCTATTGAAAGGGTTTAGTGAAGGACGTACAGGCTTTCTTACGGGCTTGTACTATTTGTCGCAATGTAAGTATGACACAACTGCTCACCGGGTCTCTTACAGCCGTTACCAATTCCTGAAGGTGTGTGGATGGATATATCGATGGACTTTATAAATGGCTTACTAGTTTCGTTTGGCAAGACGGTGATATATGTGGTGGTGGATCGTCTCAGTAAAGCTGCTCACTTCATAGCACTTTCTCACCCCTATTCTGGCAGCTTCGATAGCTCAAGCATTTTTGGAACAATGTGTTTAAACTACATGGAACTCCACATTCTATAGTCAGTGATAGGAAGAGAGTATTTGTCAGTGAGTTTGGCAAGAACTGTTTACGCTACAAGGGTGTGCTCTAAATTTGTCTACGGCCTATCATCCCCAAAGCGATGGTCAGGACGGAAGTTGTTAAAAGGTGCTTTGAGACATATCTTTGTTGTATGACAAGTGATAAACCAACATTGTGGATTCTTTGGTTGCCACTCGCTGAGTATTGATATAACAGTTTCTTTTCAGTCGGCTACGCAAATGACGCCTTTTGAGATAGTATACAGTCAGGCTCCTCCGGTGCATCTTCCTTATCTTCCTGGAGAAGCAAAATTTCAGGTGGTGGCTAAAATCTTGTAGGACAGAGAGGATATGATTCTTCTTCTGAAGTTTCATTTGCTACGATCTCAGCATAGGATGAACAGATTGCAGATAAGACGCCGCAGTGAGAGATCTTTTGAGATAGGAGACTGGATATTTGTGAAGCTGCAACCATATCGAAAGCAGTCTGTGGTTCAACGATCTTCACAGAAGATATCACCTAAGTATTATGGTCCCTACAAGATTCTTGATAAGATAGGCATGGTCGCTTATAAGCTGCAGTTACCGGCATCATCAAAAATCCATCCCATCTTTCATGTTTCGCAGTTGAAACGATTAGTGGGTAACGTCGCTACAGTAACCAGTTACCATCGGTGTTGAGAGATGTCACTGTCAAGGAACCGGAGTTTTGTTTAGCAAGGAAAATGATTAAGAGGCAGGATCGAGCTGCTATGATGGTTCTTATTTAATGGACTAATCAATCTGCCGAGGAAGCCCACGTGGGAGTACTTGTTTGATATGCAGAAGCAGTTTCCGGAGTTTTCTTTCTAACCTTGTGGGCAAGGTTGTCGGAGGAGGGAAGATTTGTTACAGGAAATGTGAAGGGTAGAAGAAGACACGTGGATAGTCAAATAATGGAGAGGGAGAAGTCGTTACACGGAGAATAACATAAAGGGAAACCGAAGACACGTGTTCTATTATGATTGGCCGTGTTGTTCAGCTCGTTGAAAGTATCGTTGCATTTTTAGTTGGATATTCAGAAGTGATATTGTAATTCTTTTTTGGAACTAATTCTGTAATTCAATTTGAGTTCTACTTGTGAATATCGTTCTTGTTCAGGATCTTTTATAATTGAATACGATTTGGTATTCTTTCACGTACGGCGAATCGATTTATCATAACGATAACCTACATTTAATCGTTATCAGCTTTGAATAGAGAGAGAGAGAGAGAGAGAGAGAGAGAGAAGAGAGAGAGAGAGAGAGAGAGAGAGAGAGAGACGAGGAGAGAGAGAGAGAGAGAGAGAGAGAGAGAGAGAGAGTGAGCACATTTCTTTTTAAGTACTACTGTTCTGACACATATTGTAGCTTTTAAAACTCCATGAGTTGTCTTGTAGTACCTGAAGATGTAACATTGAGCAAGTCTCAACTTAATCGTTTGAGAAAGCAGAGTGAGAGAGTCTGTTGTACTAAGTTCCCTCTCAAAACACATTGTCTTTGCTTCCCTGTGATTGTTCCTTTCACAGCAGAAGATGTTGTCTCTCTGGGTGGTAAGAGAGAAGAATGGATTTAGAAAACAATCAGTGAATTTTTTTATTTACCCAAACAAAAAACATGAATGAATCAGCTTTGGCTTTTGAGCAACAGTTTTCGTTTCCTCAGAGGAATTCTAATGGACAAAGGAGAGATACAATAAATAAGATTCACAATCAATTTCCTGGTACCATTAGCAACACAACGCGGAGAATCCGAAATTGAATGCTTTCGCTCGAGGAGAATTATCAAAGGAGAACAGAGACACAGAGCTTCTTCTTCTCATCTTCTGGACAAAACGACGTCGCTTCGAACCATTAAGGAAAAATCTATGAAAATTAGAAGTAGAAATGTTGGGACATGGTCGTTATTTTTACTTCCATAAAGAATAGTATAATAATATAAAATAGATTTTCACCCTCGCTTTCAAATCGCAAAATCTTTTTTTGAAACAAACTAAATTTATATAATATAATATGCAGCATTTTTATTATATTATCTACATTTTAAATGTTACACATAAAGCTTATATTTAGTGTTCTAAACATGACGCGACACGCAGTTAAACCGAAAAATCTGTGAAATTAGAAGAAGAAATTGTGGACATGCTCGTATATTTTACTTCCATAAAGGAATAGTATAATAATATAAATTATTTAAGCTGTGCCAAATTATAGGTCAAGAAACTCCAAAAACCATGGCGGCTCCTCAACTAGTATGACATTCTCTGTTTCTTGTTACTTCTAGTTACCCAGACATTGTTTAATAGCTTTCTTGATCCCAAATGTCTACCAGTTCATGTTGTAATTTTTGTGAATAGGTATGGTGTTTTGCTTTGTGGAAACTGACTCAAAGGGTGGCAAAAGACTTTACATAAAATATTTGGAGCATTGAAGGTTAAAATCTTTGAGGGCTTGATGATATCCTTCTTGTTAATTGATTTCTCAGAGTTAGACAACTTTTAACCATTACTTATGCGCGTTAAAATTCTAGATTTAGGGTTTCTATTTTATTTTAATTTTTAAACTCACTATAAACTGCAACGCCATAATTTTGAACCCTAAGATTAGATTAATTAGTTCAAAGGATATAAATGTATATTTACATTCTTTAATAAAATTTATTTTGGTCATTTATCTCTTTGAATCTTATTTTTGTGCAAAAATTTAAAGAACTATCCTAGTGTATTTCTCATTTAAAAACACTCAGTTTGTATCCCAAGTTAAAACATTCACTTGGTCAGATGAGATGTGTCCAAATATGAAATTTGACTTTCTAATCGATGTGTTTTAGAAAAAACACACATGTTAAGTAGCACAGTGCAAACACTTAAAAATTTGTTAAGAGTGTTCAATTTAACAAATGTATTCCCGTTTTTATCAAGTGTTTATATCTATATACTATATCAATTTATCAAATGTAATCTCATCCTCTGCAAGCGTTCAATTTGTTATGTGAATGTGTGATACTTAGTATCATTGTGTTAACCACACCAAATTTTATCTGGAACATATTTTAGGATGCCTTTTGTCATTTGATATAATATCAACTCAGCACTACCACAAAATCTACGGTGAAGTTACAGTAACAAAGAGAAAAATGAGTTGTCTTGTACCTAAAGAATGTCCAAGCAAATATTGCACATAGAGATCCACACTCGGTGGAAGCAACCATGTGCTCAACTGAACTTTGGGTGGTCTGAGACATAATTAACTTTCTCTAAGTTTTTTTGACCCTATTAAAACATCAGATAGCAATTGCAACATCAAAGTAAAATCGCAAAATGGCGTTTTTCTCGCTAAAACTGCAATACTGATTAAAAAAGATTATTCAATTTTTTGTTTTAGCAAATGTGCATACAATCTAGTAAGGGCTAATAAACAAGCGATATAACTCTAACTGATGATGCACGCATGAAGATGGTTGTGCACAAAGTAACATTACTTATTAGGTTCTTGCAAGAGAAGCGAATATGAGGATTCTGATGTATCTTCTGGATTTGTCTGTAAAGCACACCAAAAGCGTAATATCGCTTATGAAAAAGGAACATTCTAGCGAAATAGAATGGTGTGGGTTCTCAGTAAACCGATTATGCACGTTCTAGCTCTCATCTATTTGCTTTTTCGAAACGCTAGTTTTCTGCATCAAATTGTCCAGGTGTTAACGGATTTGGCTTTTGGACGCGCATTGGCCCACAGATAAGCGTCTTGTCTTTTTGAATAAACGATTCTGCACGTGCTTCCTTGTTGGGAATACGATGTTAGCATTCTCATACCTATTCTTCTGATATTACACTGATGTTGTCTGAACACAATTTATTCACCAGCAAACACATACAGAAATGATCATAAAAAGCAGAAACGATTATACAATTTATAAACACGTAGCCTGCACATTACTGTACCTGATCTAATATAATTCTTGAAATACATTACTTTCTTAATTTATATACAAGTGTTTTACATGCATTTATTTAATATTATTCTATAGTTACACAATTATTTTATAATTAAACTCCAGTGTATATATTACTATTTCTATCTTATCTGCACCGACCAATTATATACATTTTATATATAACAATAGAAGTCAGCTACAATTTTTTAATTCAGTTTAGAAATCTAATATTTACGACCATCACATGGTGATCACACATTAGTAAGGCGTAATAAACAAGATATATCTATGATCGAAGCTTAATAATGGGAGGATATGAATTACACTGCAACCCGTACGTTCAAACAAATTGCTTAAAACTATTAAAACAGAATTAAACTTGTTAGCAAACTTATGCAATATGTAAACGAAAAGTGAATATTACATTTTCCACCATATTGGCGTGCTCATAAAATGGTTTGCCAGTGATCATTTTGATGACAGTTGGTTAGGAAGCATGAAAAGGCTGAGATATATTTGAATAAGAAATACTAGTTGATCATGGGAAAGGAATATCAGCTTGAAATGGTGTAACAATGAAAATCATATAAGTGTTTTGGCGGTTGTTTTTGTCAATGAGATCTTGATTTAGAAGGAACCAGAGTTTTAGAAGATGATAGCATCAGAAGATGGTTGTGCAAAGTTACGTTATCATCAGGTTTTGCAAGAGAAGGAATATGAGAAAAGAAATTTGATGCATCTTCTCGAAATTGTAAATATACCAAAAGGGTAAATATCCTTATGAAAAAAAAACATGTTTAGAAATAGAAATGGTGTGGTTCTCAAGTAAACATTATCCACAGTTTAGTCTCATCATTTGCTTATGTAACTTGGTTTGGCATCAACATTCGTTATGTTGGCTTTTGGACCCATTGGTCCAAGATAAGGTCTTGTCTTTTTGGATTAAAGATTTACACTTGTTTTCGTTGGAATGAATGTTAAGATTTATACCACATTTTCTGAATAATACGTTGATCTAGGTTGCATGGAATCGGGAAACGGATACGTGGAAACGTGATATTAAAAGAAATTAGAAATGGAAACGTTTTAGAAACGTCTATATATATATATAATATATATATGATTAATTAACCTGTAAGTTTAATTTTTTTTGTTTGATTATCTAAGAGAAAAATAAAGTAATATAAGTGCTATTTTTCTTCGGTATATTTTATAAAAATTCTAATCAATAATTAAAAAACTAATACATGTTATCATTCGATAAAAATATGGAGCCCACTGTTATTTCAGATCAATCATTATACCAAAAAGATAACATATATGCGATTTAAGATAATATTAAATATAAATTATATAAACATGTAATCACTATACATGCAAATGACAAATAGTTATTCTTGGTCGTGTTTGCCAATGCAGAGATCCGCGAGCTTTCTGAAGTGCAGAAACGCAACGTTTCACCAATCGTTTTCCAAAATAAATTCTAAGAAACGCATTTCCAAAGAGTTTCCTCAAGTTCCAAAAGATTCCGATTTCGAAACAGGAACGGACTTGACCAAGTTCAATGCACCTAGAGGCTGATGTTGCTTTAAACAAATTATTACATTAAAGCAAACACATAAGAACTAACATAAAAAAGAGAAACGATAAGGAGGGTAACATAACCCGCACGAAATAGGATTCTAGATTTAGACGAGGTTGGAGCACTTACTCGCATGTGGCCGCGAAAGGAGAGAAGTCTTGTTATGTAGCTTTGCGAGTTGCAAACACAGAAAACCATGATTACGCCAACGATTAGGTCTCTGTATTACAAGAAAGAAGAATTCGAAGCCGGACATAAGTGGGACTAAAGGAGTAATGAACTTGCTGATATGTATTGATAAACAGACAAATGTATTGTTATCCTTTTTACCTTTCCATCCGCAGAACTACATCAAAGAGATAATAATGTCATAAATATTACAAAGAAGTGTGTAGATACATTAGACTAATCATCATAATGAACACCAATGAGATGTAACTTGCGATACATAGTGCATCAGCTAAGAGCGTTGAAGTGCCAGTAAACCCTTGGTCGAAGCTTGAAGTCAACGGAGTGTTGGGAAGTTGAGTAAACGTTGCCGTTTCGTGGTTTATACAGAAAGACTGAGAATTTGCTCTGTTGATTCAACGAATATACGGTTGAGGAAGAAGAAGCAGGGGGTCAGGAGGCATTGGATCGTACTAGTTGACACCATGATGATCACCACTCATGATAGGATTCATTAACGATCCTCCAGTCTCCTTTGTTGTTGATACCGAAGATTCATCAAGTGGATCCTCCTGGATTAGTGAAGAAGAGAAGTGATTGAAGCCAGAGGAAAAGCCGGAAAGTTGAGATTGTTTTCAGGCATAACATCAAGACAAGGGCTCTGTTCTTGCTCGGTCTGATCTTGGGAAGAAACAAGGTCACAACCCTGTCTTGTAATACAAGTAACTTATATTCCAAGGAACCCTTGAAGTCTCCAACTTTCTTTGTGAACGTTTTGCGTTCGTTTGCGTTAGTAGAGATCTTTTCTTCTCGTCGATGAGTTTCTTGTTACAGAAGTTAGAGAGATTAGTATTCTTCTTCAGTTTTTCTCCGTCGCTCAAATTGTTATACCTCTCGAGAATCCCTCTGACTTGGCGACTGATCTTGGGGTAAGGTGTTGACGAGATTCCCTTCACGATCGTAATGTATCACACAAATTTCGTTGTCGCAGAGAATGGATAGCTCTAACGCTTTCTTGACCATTGTCTTCTCTCTTGACAACAAGTTTGTGTTCTTGAAACGTGTCTTGTTTCTGACACAGAGCTTGTTGTTCGTCTTCTTTGTCATCGAAGAGAAGAAGAAGATGAAAGAGAATCCATGGTTTACTGCAATAAACAAAAAAGCTTCGAGAGTTTTACAGAGAGAAGATTGTGAGTGATTAGTAGCGTGACCACGAAGCTTTAGGGCTCTGTATACTTATAGATTTTGATTTTTCGTTTCTGATTTCCTTTTTTTGATGTATTAGTTTTCTTTTTTCTCACTAAATAATTTCCATTTTTGCCTATTTTATTATAGCCGTTGTGAATTTTTACCGTGTGTCCGTGTTGTATTACATTTTTATTAATTAATTAATTAATTTTTATTTCTTTCAAAACCCATAAGAAATCACTTGACAACATATCAGAGACAAAAGAGCAAACTTACTACATATCTTTGTAAGAGAGAGAGAGAGATACACACACACACCATGCACGACACTTCCTTCTGCAAAACCAAGACAAAAAAAAAGCCATTTTCCTCTCAAATAGCTTATCTCAGTTAGTAAAATCTTGGTTGGTCACTGGCCAGATGAAATGGAATCATCATTACTTCACCAGTAATCTCCACAAGAGCATGAACCATCCTTAAAATGATGAACCTATTATTATCCCTCAGTTATAATCACTCTCCCTGTGATTTTCGCCATACACTTGATGGCACTTGTGACAATCCTCACACACACGCAGATTCTTTATCACACGTATCGGTTTCCCTGGAGACACACGCATTATCCCGTACGCTACAGCCAGTCTCTCGCTATGGTACCTAACCATACGCTCCTTCTCTTCTTCTTCTACATCATGAAGAACCACACTCGTCTTCGAAACATACCCTGCCTTCTTCATCCTCAGATCAAGATCCTCCATGAACGCATAGATCTCTTCTTTCTCGGCGTGGAACTCGTCACCAACAGAGAAAGTATGTGTTCTTGTTTCTGTATCTCAATCCAACTGTACCCTGTAACTTTCTTGACTCCTTTGTCACGCATTCTCACTCGGAGTTTACCTACATCTCCCCACCGACCCAAAGAAGCGTATAGATTGGAGAGAAGAACATACATTCCTGAATTTTCAGGCTCCATTTCAAAAATCTTGTCTGCAGCTATTTCAGCTAGCTCTGTGTTTCCATGGACTCTGCTTGCACCAAGTAAAGTTCCCCATATTGCACCGTCTGGCTCAAAGGGCATTGCTTTCATTAGATTGTGGGCTTCTTCTAAAAGCCCAGCTCGACCAAGAAGATCTACCATACAAGCGTAGTGCTGTGAGTTAGGTGTTACACCATACTCTTGAGTCATCGTGTAGAAGTATTGCCTGCCTTTGTCTACAAGTCCTCTGTGACTGCACGCAGATAATACAGCAACCAAGGTAGCATCATCTGGCTTCAGTCCTTGTCTCTTCATCGACTCAAAGAACCTTAAAGCCTCTTCTCCGAACCCATGCCTTGAGTAACCTGAAATCATTGTGTTCCAAGAGACGATGTCCCTCCCGTCATCTCCTCAAACAAGTCATTGGCGTCTTCTATGCTTCCACACTTGCAATACATCAACAAAAGCGCGTTCCCAACAAAGCACCCACTCTCATATCCACCTTTCACCAATCGTCCGTGCAACTGCTTCCCTAGCTCAAGAGCAACAACGTCTGCACACGTGCTTAGAGCAGATGAGAACGAAGACCGATTCAACCTCCCGCCTTCTCTCTCCATTTGAACAAACAATCGCAGAGCTTCATGTCCATGTCCGGTTTGTGAATACCCTGCAATCATAGCAGCCCAAGAGACAGGATCTCTCTTAGGCATTTTTGTCAAAAAGGTTCTTAGCTTCAGAAACATCGCCGCATTGAGCATATCCAGTGATCATTGTGTTCCATGTACTAACATTCCGAAAAGGCATAACATCAAAAAGCTCCTTTGCCATCTCCATCCTCTCTCCCTGCACATATCCTGCAAGCATAGCGTTCCATGATACTTCATTCCTCTCTGGCATTTTCTCAAATAACTCTCTTGCCTCTTCCACCATCCTGTTTTGTACATACCCTGAAACCATTGCTGTCCATGTAAAAACATCTTGAACAGGAGACTCATCAAACAGCTTCCTCGCTTCATCAATCTTCCCGTTCTGTGCATAACCAGTGATGATCGTATTCCATGAAACCACATCTCTCACACTCATACCATCAAAAAACCGTCTTGCCTCAACAATCTTCTTCTTCTTGACAAACCCACCAAGCAAGCAGTTCCAAGGAAACCAATCCCCAAGTCTCCCTTGACTCCAACAAAACACAAGCTTCCTCCATCCTCCGTTCTGAACATAAGCAGAGATCAACGCGTTCCAAGACACTTCGTTCTTCTCAGGCATCCGATCAAAGGACCCTCCTCGCCTCATCAACACACCCATTCTGAGCGTACCCAGACAAACATCGTGTTCCACGAGCAAACATCTCTCTCCGACATCCTCTCAAACAGCTCCCTCGCTTTCCCGAGGTTCCTGTTCCGAACATACCCTTTGATCATCACATTCCATGAAACTAAATCTCTCTCAGGCATTTCGTCGAACATCTTCCTGGCGGTTTCGAACTCGCCGTTTCTTAAGTAACCAGAGATCATTGCGTTGTAAGAAACGGAGCTCCACCTGGGCATGCGGTTGAAGACACGAAGCGCTTCGTTGCAACGTCCGTTGCGCATGTAGCTGCTTATAGCCGACGTTCCATTGTTTTATATCCTCGTCTCCAGATTTGCTCTGGCGGTTTGTGGAGTTGGGTTTGTGTTCTATCGGTTGAAGAGTGAAAAGTTGCTTCCTTTTTCGCGATGAATCTGGGTTTGAGTACATTGAAGGATGTACGTTGATTCTGAGCTCGCCATGAGAGAGCACAGAGCTTTTCTAGTCGTTTTGTTCCCTCGCATCGCATTTGATCTTGAGACAGCAGCAAATGGTGTTATAGAATTTTCGGTATCCGTATGTAACCGACCATACGGTGTACGAGTTCAGTCGAAGAAGTGCTAAGCTCGTAGCTGCTAGCCATAGGTCCTGGATTTCGAGTTCGGATCATGATGTCGGAGTCGGTTAATGTGGATGGGTAGAATCTTCAAGGGTTTAGCGCGGTTTCTATCATTTGTACAAAATTGAGAGCGAAATCGAATTTTAAAAACTATGTCTTCTGAGTTATGAGAGAACCCTATTTGACAATCTATCATAAAAGCCTGAATAAAACCATAGAACAGAAAACAAAGAAAAATATTCAAGTTAAAGTCGTGACCAATCGATTTTTGTTGGATGTTTTTATAGGTAATGACCAGATCACCATGAAGATATTATATGCATATGATATTATAGTTGCACACACAACTTAATTCCGTCTAGCATTCCACATATTATTAAAAGTTTTAATTTAACATATTTTTCTCATCAATCTAAAATATCAAAACCCGTATCTCCATATATATATATAAGGTATGAACTAAAATCCGATACAATCCAATTTAGATCTGGTTACTAATCAGAAATTCTCATACATAAGCAATGGCTAACTTAGTGAATATACACTCAACTTATTGCTCTCTCGAGCCCGCAATCTGTCCGTGCGGGTAAGCTTTTTTGTCATGACAATGTTTTAAACTTAGAAAATTATATGTAATGATTCTTTGTACTAAGCTAATGATGTGTTTTATATAATAAAATATTGATAATTTGATGCAGATATTATATAAATTTCAACATATTTTTCATAATTAAAACACCATATTATATATTAATAATTGTTTTTAGTATTTAAAATGAATTAAAACATAACAATCAAAATTTTCGCATAACATATTTTGTAAATATGCACTTAAATTAATAATCGTAGCTATATTCTACTTATATTATATATTATGTAATAGATTTTTATAGATAATTATAAACTTATTGCGTTTTTAAAATTACAAATAAACTACAATAGATATATATAGTTCTATCATTTAAATTTAACATATATTAACAATTATTATGGTACTATCTTATATTAATTATTTACATTAATTACGAAATTTTACTGCCTTTTAAATGCGGTCGAATAATACTTTAATGTCTTTTAAATGCGTGAATACTTATATTAATTTAATCTTATTTAAATGGAAAGTATTGGTTCGTTAAATATATTTAAGGCTTTACCAACTCAAATTGTGATTAATGTAAATAATACAATTATAATGTAGTTTATGGAAATGGTACCTATTCAATGAACTTTTAAAGGTAGATAAAAATTGTAGCTTCTCTTTAATAGAGAAGATTTTAGGAACCAGCTATTTGGTTTGGATAGTTTCGGGTTCAGTCGGGTTTCTATCATTTTACAAAATTGGAAGCGAATCGATTAAAACTTGTTCGAGTTTAAAAACCCTAACAATCTAAAAAACCTGAAATAAACCTAGAAAAAAAACAAAAAAAATATTCAAGTATTCAATTTTTTTTTTTTGGATTTTTTATAGGTAAATGACCCATTTTCAACATGAGAAATATCATATAGTAATAGTTGCACACAAACTTTAAATTCCATCCTAATTCCACATATTAAAAGTTTTAAAACATATTTTTCTTTCCAATCTGAAATATCAAAACCCGTATCTCCATAATATATTAAGTATGAACTAAAAGCCGTACAATCCAATTTAGATTGGTTTACTAATCAAAATTTTAATACATAAGCAATGGCTAACTTGTGTTCAGAAAAAAAAAGTAATGGCTAACTTCATTGAATCAATGTAATCTAATGTTAAAAATTTACCAAAATTTGATCTAGAAGTTGGGTCGGATTGTATTTGGATCTCAGGTTGGATCAAATTTTAAATTTGATCAAAAACATACTAATTTAGTATCGGTTTACCTTCAAACCATTAAAACTAAGCGAAACTTTCATTATGGGGAAATAAATTTTGATTGAGGAAGAATAAATTTTATTACTTCTAATATGTGGAATTAAGACAAAGTTGAAAATTTGTGTACATCTATTACTATATGATATTTTTAATATTGAATTAAATCGTTTACCATATTATTATTTATAAGTTATATTTTATTTATTTTATATATTCAGATATTCATTCAGATCTCGGTTTGGTTTTTGTTTTCGGATCAAGGAAAATAAGAATTGTTTGGGTTTTTATAATTTTCGGTCCAGTTTCAGTTTTAACCAGTATGCACATGACTAGGTGGAGCAATGCAATGGGCTTCTTAGGCCAAGACGATGACTTCATCACTGATCATAGCCAATAGCTATGCGTCTTTCGGACAATAGGCCGAAAATGCTGTTAAAAGAAAGATTCAGTGGAGAAAATCATCAGTATATAATAAAATTTGGTTTATCTACACAAACTCTTAAATAAACTATTGAAATATAGATATAACTAACGGATCCGGAATTTGAGATCTTCATAACAAGATTATAAAAAAGTACTCATCTTTTACGTCGCTAATAAGCAAAATAGTTGTAAGACAGAGATTCACCAGAAAGCAATTCAATTCAGAAGGAAGAGTTAAACGCAAGAGTGTTAAAACATCTCTCCTCAAGTCACAGCTACAGAAGATAACATCACCAAAGTTTACGAACCTGTTCTCTTACCATTCATACGAGCGACCGTACAAACAAACCTCTAACATGAAACAAACATTAGTCTTTAAATTTCTCCAAACAAAATGTTTTTCCCTAAATCAGACAAACAAACATTCAGTCTTTTAATTTGGAAGTCTTCTCGAATAAAGATTTCTATGAAAATATTTTTTGAGAAGTCTATTCATGTTTAAGTTATTTTATTTTATGTTTTAATTAAAATGTTAAATTTGATTCAGAATAAACTATACTTTGTTACATCATAGGCTACTTTGTTTTTTTTTCTTTTGCAAGCACAAGAAAAAAGAAAATGATCAGATATGTTCCCATATATGCAATCGAGACTTCAAAGGTTTTTTCAAGTTTCTTCTCTTGTTTCTTAAGAGACATTATCATGTTTTGGTGTCAATAGTTCTGAAGAGGCTCTCTAGAGACCGAGGGTTCTCCCCATGTTTTCTTTCATTTCGCTCTCTCCAAATCATGTACACTGTTGTCTTGGAAACGTAACGAGCTAGGAAATTCTCAACATACGAGAGATTTAGCTGAGAAATAAAACCCAGAATGACATCCCACTCCTCCGTTTATTTGTTCCCCATGATCTCGCTCATCAACTTGTACCATAAGGTAGAAGAGTAACTACATTCGAGAAAAGGTGATTCCGCGTCTCCAAATGTTGATTGCAGAGCACACAATGCCATCAATACATGTATTCCATGCCCACATCCGATCTCTTATAGTGAGACAGTTGTGTATAGCAAGCCAAGTGCAGAAGCGAAACTTTGGTGTGCATGGCTGAAGCAAATTCCCTTTATGCCAGGACACCTTGTCGCTTGTAGATCTTATGTGGTTCCATGTATCCCGAGTGCTAAATTGAGGTTTATAAACGCCATGTTTCTCTCTCCAAAGTACCACGTCCTCTACATCAGATTGATTCAAGAAGTGGAGCTGTTGTTCAATAGTGAGAAGACGTTCTTGGCGATGATATCTTCGTCTTCTTTTTATCTTTGCTCAGTGAATAGTGTCATCCTGTCCTATTCCAATGTCAATCTGACTCCGTTGACCTATGGTGTCCATCAAGCAAGCCCCAATAGACGACTGATCATACCTAAAAGAGGTCGACTCCCCGTTATTAAGCTCACCATAAGATCATCTGCAAACGTCAAGTGTGTAAGTCCTTAATTCTTGCAGCGTGGGTGAAACCCAAACTTTTGTACGCTTGCTGATTTGTCTAAGAGTTTAGAGAGAACATTCATAACAATTATAAACAAGTATGGGGAGAGTGACCAGCCTTATCGAAGGCCTCTCGTACTCTGGAAATAGCCAGATAGCTCACCGTTGATCTGCAGTGAAAAAGAAGTTTTGGAGATGTATAAAGAGATCCCGTTAACCGCACTACTCGTTTTGGTTCCCTTTCTCAGTACAACATCATCATCTGTGATTCTCCTCTCCTCCACAACTTCTTCTGCAGATCCCAGGTGTGCCGGATCAAATGTCTCTTCACCCTCCATGTCAGCAAAAAGGGTGACCTAAAACAAAGAAGAAGGATATTTAGTGAAAAGTTAAACTTGGTTCTAATTCTTTCAATACTAAGAAAAGTATAGCAGAGGAAGTACAAGGGTTGCTTCTGTTGCCTTAAGATAGAAGTCGAGGCAAGCAATCTTCACTGGAGACACTCGTAATGGCATCCCTTGGGCAGCACGGCCAGTGTTGAGTGCATACCCATTCAACAAGTAGCTGTCTCTGGCACTTTGTCCATGAGCTTTCAGAATATTAATCCTCCCCCCCCCCCCCCCCCTTGAAATGTAGTAAAATGCAGAGGTGGTTAATCATCTCAGTGACTCCAGATGCTGTGTTTACAACCTTACAAAGGAGCATATACTGACCTTGATAGGGTATTTATTCTCCCACGCTGATTTGTCATCTTTACTGACAGAACGACATCTACAACCTTAAATATGATTATAACAAGATTTACAACAAAACGTAGAAACCAATAAAGAGAAATCAAACCGAATAAGAGTAGACACCTTGTCGATTCCGACGGGACTAAGCGATGTTTTAACAATATTTGAAACAGCTTGATAAGCCATCACTGCAAAACACAGTGTCATCCAACATACCAGAATACCTCAAATTACAAAATGAAATTTTTCTGGAATTCCAACTTAACCAATTGGTGATAGTGGATTGACTGAAGTCCTTTATATATTACATACTCAAGTTCTTTGTATATTTCCAATGTGAGAGGCACCTGGAAACTTGATAATATCAACTTTCCGGTTATATATATATATACATGTTACTATTTCACTACTTTAAACGCTTTTCAATTGTTATAGTTTTTTTTTAAATTGTTTTTTTGCACAGTTTGAAATTCGAGATACACATGTTAGAAGGAAGTTGGTATAAAAAAATCATAGGAGCTTTAAAGACCATCCAAGGTTCGAAAGTTTTCTCTAATTTATTTATATAAAAGTTAGGTTATATTTGGTTTATTTATTTATTTGCGGGTTCGGTGATGTCAGTTGTATCATTTACAATAGATGCATCATTTCAAATGGTGTATATGTGTGGGAAAATTAAAAAAGGTTTGCTCATGAAGATGTTAACGAAGACAAATATTCAAATATTAGGAATGGACTATGGTAATTTGAAGCTACCACCCAAGAAAGTTGAGGCTCCATCAGATGGAATTGAGACACAACCCAAGAAAGATACAGAGCCTCCTCCTCCTTCTGAGATTGTTATTAGTACATCAGTGAAATACCAAGCCAAAAATAAGAAGCCTCACGGTTGTAAAATATTTTGTTGTACATGAATCATGTCTATCATTATACAACATCATCCTTGTTTTGGAGAACCAAGGAACAAAAAATGAGAAAAATGAGAAATCTCTCAAATTACCGTTTTTAATTTTTTTCATAAAAATAGCTTTTAAGAAAAAAAATTTTACCGAAATAGACTTATGTTTTAAAAATTTAATATATTTTATTTTATTTTAATTTTAAAACTCACATCCAAAATCTCACCTCATAACTCTGAACCTTAATACTAGATTAATTAACTCAAGGGATATAAATATATATTTACACCCTTTAATAAAATTGATTTTGGTCATTTGTTTCCTTGAATGATATTTTTGTGACAAAAACTTAAAAATACAATCCTAGTGTATTTTTCAATTGAAAAAGGACTCAGTTTTATCCCACGTTAAAACATTCACTTGGAAGGATGAGATGTGTCATAATACTAATTTAACTTTCTAATTTTTTGATGTGTTTTAGAAAAAACATCACATGTTAAGTAGCACATGCAAACTTAAAAATTTGTTAAGAGTGTTCAATTTAACAAATGTATTCCCGTTTTTATCAAGCATTTTATCTATATACTATATAAATTTATCAAATGTAGTCTCATCTCGGGCAAGCGTTCGATCTGTTATCTGAATGTGTGATATCATTATTCATTGTGTTAACCACACCAAATTTTATCTGGAATATTTTATAGGGATGCCATTTTTTCATTTGATAATAATATCAACTCAGCACTAACCACAAGATATACGGTGAAGACGTGGCGATCTGAGCCTCAGATGCGTTTAAACTCATGGAGTTAACAATAACAAAGAAAAAAATGAGTTGTGTTGTCTTGTACCTGAAAATTGTCCAAGCAAATATTGCACATAGAGATCCACATTGGGTGAAAGCAATAAGTGTCAAACTTAACTTTGGGTGGTTTGAAACATAATTAACTTCTCTAAGTTTTTTGACCCTACTAAGAAACATCAGAATAAGCAATTGCAGCCATCAAAGTAAAATCGCAAAATGATGTTTTCTAGCTAAAACTGCAATATGATTAAAAGATTTATTCAATTTTTTTTTTTAGAAATGGTGATACAATTAGTAAGGGTAATAAACAAGAATATACTCTATGATGATGCATCAGAAGATTGGTTTGCAAAAGTAACATTATCATCAGGTTTTGCAAGAGAAGGAATATGAGAAAATAAATCTTATATATTTTCTCATAAAGAAACAAAAGGGTAATTATCGTTATGAAAAAAAGAAGATGTCTAGAAATAGAAATGGTGTGGTTCTCAAGTAAACATTATCACGATTAGTCTCATCATTTGCTTTTGTAAACTTGGTTTGCATCAAATTGTATGTCGTTAAGGATTTGGCTTTTAGACCCATTGGTCCAAGATAAGGTCTGGTCTTTTTGGAAAGATTTGAACTTGTTTCGTTGGAATGAATGTTAAGATTTATACCATTTTCTGAATAATACGCTGATGTTGTTAAACAAATTTATTACAAAGCAAACACATAACGAACTAACATAAAAAAGAGAAACGAAAATTAAGGAGGGAACAACCCGAAATAGGTTCCTAGAAGAAGAGAAGTCTTGTCATTTAGTTTGCGAGTGCAAACAAGAAAATTGATAAGTCCAAGATTAGGTCTTGTTATTACAAGAAAAGAAAATTTGATGGCAGACATCATACTGTAAAGTGTGACTAAAGGAGTAATGAACTTTTTGATATGTATTGATAAACAGACAAATGTTGATTTTTTACCTTCCATTCGCAGAATACATCAAAAGATATAATAATGTCATAAATTTACAAAGAAGTGGTAAACATTAGACTAATCATCATATGAACCAATGAGATGTAACTTGGATATGTGATCAGTAAGAGGTTGAAGTGCCAGTAAACCCTTGGTCGAAGCTTGAAGTAACGGAGTTGGGAAGTTGAGTAAACGTTGCCGTTTCGTGGTTATACAGAAAGACTGAGAATTTGCTCTGTTGATTCAACGAACATACGGTTGAGGAAGAAGAAGGAGGGGTCAGGAGGCATTGATCGGTACTAGTTGACACATGATGATCACCACTCATGATAGGATTCATTAACGATCCTCCAGTCTCCTGTTGTTGTTGATCAAGATTCATCAATGGATCCTCCTGGATTAGTGAAGAAGAGAAGTGATTGAAGCCAGAGGAAGCCGGAAAGTTGAGATTGTTTTCAGACATAACATCAAGACAAGGGCTCTGTTCTTGCTCGGTCTGATCTTGGGAAGAAACAAGGTCACAAACCCTGTCTTGTAATACAAGTAACTTATATTCCAAGGAACCCTTGAAGTCTCCAACTTTCTTGTGAACGTTTTGCGTTCGTTTGCGTTAGTAAGAGATCTTTTCTTCTCGTCGATGAGTTTCTTGTTACAGAAGTTAGAGAGATTAGTATTCTTCTTCAGTTTTTCTCCGTCGCTCAAATTGTTATACCTCTCGAGAATCCCTCTGACTTGGGACTGATCTTGGGGTAATGTGTTGACGAGATTCCCTTCACGATCGTAATGTATCACACAAATTTCGTTGTCGCAGAGAATGGATAGCTCTAACGCTTTCTTGACCATTGTCTTCTCTCTTGACAACAAGTTTGTGTTCTTGAAACGTGTCTTGTTTCTGACACAGAGCTTGTTGTTCTTCTTCTTTGTCATCGAAGAAGAAGAAGAAGATGAAAGGAATCCATGGTTTACTGCAAAGAAAACAAAAGCTTACGAGAGTTTACAGAGAGAAGAAACTGAGAGTGATTAGCGTGACAAAAGTTTAGGTTGTGTATATTTATAGATTTTGGTTATCGTTGCTAATTTCTTTTTTGAAGTATTAAATAATTACAATTTCCATTTTTCCAATATCATATAGCCGTTGTGAAATTCTAACCGTATAATTAATTAATTAATTAATTGCATAAATTTCTTGTATCTTTAAGTCGTTAACAGATTAGAAGATCTTTGTGTACTTGGTGTAGGATTTGATTTGATTTGATCTGATTTTTCTCTCTCATTATTTGTAACTTAATTAAATGTGAAATTTACTTTTCTTTCACTTGTCTAAAATGTTAAACAGCTTCGTAGGATAGATTATCAGATATTAAAATGTTCCTCAGGTTTTTGCAATCATTATTATTTACACATCTCGAAGCTCTCTTCTTTTCTATTTTCTTTTGTCAGTCTTTACGAATAAAATTGACAATTGTAAATCAGTGCTCCTCGAATTTATTGTAAATTCCTGTTTTGCCCTTTGTGTTCAGTGATAGAGAGATTCTCTGCGACGAAAAGATGGAGACGAATCTGTAAGAATTAGGTCAGTCTTTGATCTTCATCTCTCTACTTTTGGTTCTAAACTCAGCAGAGACAATTATTCTTCTAGGTTTTATAACCGAAGTTCAAATCTTTGATGTTGCAATGCAATGAAGCAGTGAGGAAATCAATGTTAAAATAAATAAAAAAAGTTGGGTCTTTTTTTTATCAGTGTCCGTCTTTCCACTCGATTAGGTACTCCATGACTCCTTCACCATACGACTCATTGTCGCCTTCTTCTTCCACGGAAGAGGCTGTTTTGAATTTGTTTCTTTGTAGTGCAGAAGATAAAAGCTCGAAACAGAGTGGCTTGTGTCTGAAAGGAAATGATTTGAAGAGGGCGAGAAAGCAGAGGAAAGTTTGGTAATGCGAGATGGAAGTGATGATGGTTGACTACGAGAGAAGAAGTTTCCATGGCCAGCCAGATACGCATAGATCATCAAAGGACAAGATTGCGATGCTTGTTTCAGAAGCAATGAACAACAATGTCTTTGGAGTATGTTTGTTGTTTTCGGATTAAAACAGTACAAGTGTGTGTCCTTATATGAGCAAAATAATCAACCCTTCAAGTCTATTAAGGAAATGGAAGTCACAATGTGGGAGTTGAACATCTATGGAGAAGTCACCACAACTCTTTGCTGAAGCCACCTCTACTGGTAATTATCACTGTTGTTCCTATGTCCATCTATGGAGAAGTCACCACAACCCTCACCCAAAACTGTGCTTTTGCTTTTGCTTTCATATCCAAACATCTGTATAGAATTTGTCTTAGATGCTTTTTGATTATATCTCTACAAACTGGAGTCATGTTTGTATGTCTATAAACCATAGAACATATTTAGAACATGTTCAATCTTCTCTCTTTTTAACTACTGGGCGGTGTGGCTTTGCAGCTAAAACCCGGAAAAATAGAAAAGAAATCATTTTAATCATGTTTCATCAAAGAACATATATATTATTTGCATGTTAAGATGAGAGTGGTGTGAGTTTTACTGAGTATTGGTCGTGTGTGTGTGATCTAACCTCAACAGGTTCTGTCTTGACTTGTATCAAAGTGAGAAGAGATTGATGGAAGAAGTAGATTGCGGATGAGACTAAAAGAATAAGTAGACTAAGAGAGATTCATGAGACTTAGAGAACCAGAGAATAAGAGACTCAAGAACAAAGGTTTAGAACCCAGAAAAGATTAGGAAGGAGGACGGGAAACCCCACTCTCTCACTTAATTGTTTATACTCAACATAAGGGGGCCTTTATAGGCAATACAAGAAGCAACATTAACCTATATCTAAGGGCTGATAAAGCTTGAGAGGATGGACGGTTTGGATGAAGTCAGATGGTCTTTAGACAGGCTGGAGACAGCCTGGGCGTGCCTAGGAAAGCTTGGCCAGGAATCTGCCACCAATGCACATGAAAATTGCCAATGATCTGTCCAGGTTCCTTCCTTCTTCTGGATAAGAATCTTGAGAGCATATTCTTCTAATCCATCTCGACCCAAATGTCTCCTTGCCTCCTTAGCTTCAAACGGTCACAAGAGATTTGAATTGGTTCGGTTTAAATTGATCAAACCGAAGATAATCCCAAAACTGCTCCATCGCTCGACTGTACGGACCGCCCGTCCGTACACCTCAACCCGGATTTTGCACATCACCCAAACTCTCCCAAAAGTCGAACCAGGAAGTGTTTTAAGGGTCGACTATGTCCGTACGGTCCGTACAATCCGTACGGCCGTCCGTTCGTCGACCCTAACTTTGCACATTTCGTCCAATGGCTCCCAAATCTTCCCAAACACTTCCTTATTGATCATAAGCCCTTCTTTAACCCTTGTTCTTGCTCAGCATAAGCTTCTAGACCCTCTTTAGTCTTTGATCAGACTTCTAATGGGTTTTTGGCCCTAACTTTGCACATGGCCTTTAGTGGTCCATTCTCTCTTCATGTTTAACAAGTGGTTACCGTTAGGATTGCCTTGCTCATAGAAATACTTGAAAGAGAAACAGCTTCGTTTGCCATTATCCTCCTCTGCACTTGTAGCCTTTTCCTCTTTGAGTTTCTTCACTATCAAACACACAGAGAAGATCACATGGTTCAACTATAAATAAGGCACTTTCTCAAATAATATCTTCGTGATCGTATGACCATACATGATATCATAACTCCCTAAGTGAAGCGACAATATGGAACCACATCCCCCGAACTTATCATTCGCACATTCATAATACACTTCCTTTAAACCTTCAATCAAGAGAAGACCATATAATATCATTACGTCTTCAGCTTAAGGAATCCATACGAGAAACGGCAAGGCGGATGCACACATTATGCAAGGTTCACATGTTACGTAAAGAACACACTTGTAGAATCTCTCAGCGATTTGTGAAGGTGAAGAGTCTATCTTTCCGCCATTGTCCAACAAGTTCATCAATTGCTTTCATTTCTGTATGTCTTGTGGCCTTTTTTTAACACATAAAAATCATAACAAACGCCTTTGATATGGCCCATAAAGATATGTTGAGGAGGAGAATAGAGAGAAGGCAAGTACAGTTGAGCGAAGTTGTGGGCCGTTGAAGAGTCAGTTAGAGAGAACAATGAGCTGGCAAGCTGAGAGGCGAGAAGAAGGGAATACGTTCGAATAAAGTAGTATAAATAATAAGTGGGAGGAGAATTGTACTTGGCTTTATTGATTCTAAAGTGGACTATAGGATATTGTTTTCCTATTGGGGCTTGGGGATATCGTTTATATTGTATAGGGTTTTCGAAAGATATATACAAGTATTCTCTTATCAATTGGTGGCGGTGAGTTGCGATCATGACGACTGTATCGGCGGAAGAGGTGCGAAACAGATCGGAGAAATTGAAGAGACGGTGGGAGGATTCGATTCCGCAATTGAAAGTTCTTATCAGGAGGTTACAAAGTACTTTCCGACGCGTCGCCGGCAGCGGAGGAGAGATTGAACACGGTGAATCGACTTTACAAACATTGGTGAAGTCGATAGAGAAATTAACTTCAGCAGTTCATGGAAAAGCTCTGATGCAACAACCGAGCAGCTCAAAATCATTCGATCAGGTAAACACAACGAATCTGGGAACAAACCGGGAAGAATATCCGTTAGGTTATCAGACTGTAGATTCTGCTTTGAACAATAGGGATGGACAATTACGGAAGGTGGAGATGCCTTTACTGGACGGTGCCAACCCGTATTCTGGGATTGCCAGAGCAGAGAGATTTTTTCGTATTGGTCAACACTCGATGCAGGCCTAAAATTGGAGTTAGTCTCGTTGAGTCTCAAGGAGGAATGCATTGATTGTGATATAATACGAAGTAGAGATCAGGACCATTCCGTGACT